>JAXGGA010004659.1:0-85940 GCA_038373865.1 Uloborus plumipes | reverse complement strand
AAGTCGGGGCGCAAAATAACACTTTGCGTTCCAAACAAAGGAATTGTCCTTATGTGAACTTTTCAAATATGCTCGAGATCTTTTCACAAGTGCCTCATCATATGTTTTAGAACTAACTTGCAAAAAAGAAAATTTCTTAAGGGTCATTCCATGAAAATGTCAACCTCAGCCGAAGAAAAAAAAATACCGAAGTAAAACAAGTATCAAAAAATAAATGAATAAGTACATTAAAAAAATCACACAACATAAGAAGTTAAAAAATTTGAAAAAGTATTGTAATTATCACTGAGATTAGCCGTAATAAATAGTTTGTAGTGTGTCTATACTGCTTATGATTCGATGGTTACGTTAGTCACGTTACGTTAGTCACACTCCATCTTGAGTAAAAGTGACCCTTAAGACTAAAAAAAATTAAGATTTTATCAATGTGTTTTATGTTTTTAAAAGTCAATTTTACACATTTTTCAAATATATCATTCAATTTTTAACACTTGCTTAACTTCAAGAAATTTTTGCCTCACAACATGAGCATTCATTTTCAGGGTTGCAAAAATGTTACATTAGTCACGCTGCTATTTCGGTTGAAAAAATATCTACTTTCAGTAATTTTGTTCTAAATTCTAAGCAGAAATGATACATAGATACCATGTGCATGGTAAATCCACCAGCATAACTAAAAAATATTTTTTATCCTTTAAGTTACAAGTAAAAACAGTTACAAAATCAGCTCTGAATGTTACGTTAGTCACTATGAAATGACCCTTAAGCAAAAAAAAAAAAAAAAAAAAACAACCATTGGCATAAATTTACCCGAATATTAAAACAATGGTCTGCAATAGTTAAGTTTAGCTTATTGGTTGTAGTTTAAACTGTGTTTTCACGTAAAGACAGTGTTGAGATTATATATACAACACCTGCTAAAAGAAATTGTCACCGTAGAAGCACAAAAGGCTTATTCTACCGTGCTAAGTACAAAAGTCGTATCTGCACTTTTTAACGAAATTGAGTTCATTGGCACCAGGTGGTTCTTTGTAACTTGTTTTATCCAAATGCAATGTTTTCTGGTAATTTGAAAACGTCAAATACAATAAAAAAAACTCCTGAAAAGTACTTCCTGAATCAAATACATGGGGGCGCAGAACTTTAAACAGCAATATCTCAGTTTGAGATCGTCTGCAGATGCCACTTTTGCGCTTAGCGCGGCAGTATGCTCTAAAATCTTTACGAAGAGGTATTGTCATCGCTTGAGAATTTTTCAAGATTGTTCACTTCAAGTTGTCTAAATAAGATATACCATGCAATACACCGCCAACTCGGCTATTTCGATCCATGGACTGCAGATTCGTGCTTATTGTGCACTCATCATCATGGAATACGAAACTAGCTGAGTTGGAGGTAAAAATACTCTTATAAAGCATTTTTTCTGCTCTCTTTGCTTTATAAGAGGATTTTTGCCTCCAACTCGGCTAGTTTCGTATTCCATGATGATGAGTGCATAATAAGCACGAAACTGCGGTCCATGGATCGAAATAGCCGAGTTGGCGGTGTATTGCATGTTCCTGCCTTAGCCCTTGCTTAGGGGCGGTTACTTACTGCTTTATAAGACATACCATGTTCATATGTGCTCTTTTTTCTCTAATTTGTAGAAATGGGCAGTAAAATAAAAAAAGAGAGGCAGATACTAAGACGATTAGGATTAGTGGAAATATCGGAATCTGCAATGAAAATTCTGAAAAAGTTCCACTCAAATATACGAAGCAAAATAAACTTTCCCAGTCAAGCAAAATATTTTTATTTTGCTTTTTAAAGTTAACAGTTGCAGAATATGTTGTGTCGATTGGTTAAGACGTCCAAGACAAATTATTAGAATTTTGTTTTTTAAAAAATGGGAAATAGTTATGGCTCCCGAAGGGAGCCAAGGTGCCAGTTTGGTAATCAGTGTCCTAGTTCTCTTTTCTTACTTATTTTTAGAAACACCCATGATATTTAATGTGGAGTTCCGGCAAGCTATTGATTATCCTGTTGATCTTTATTACTTGATGGATTTGTCAAATTCGATGTCCGACGATAAAGACAAGTTGGCCGAGTTAGGAAACAAATTAGCTTCGGAAATGAGATCTATCACGTCCAATTTCAGACTCGGATTTGGATCTTTCGTAGATAAAACGGTAGCGCCATTTGTAAATTCCTACCCAACAAGGTTTGTTTATGTTCATATTTTAAATCTATGAATCTGAATTTAAAAAAAAAAAAACAATATATAGGGTGTAATATCTTTACAAATCTTTAGATAATCTAAAGGATCATTTAGTAGATATCTACAGCATTTATAATTCATAAAAAGAAACATATTATCTATAATATATCTGATCAAAACAGTCAGATACCAAAATGCTGATTTCTTCGTCTTGTGCAGTTTTATTGTGCTTGTGGTAAAATGGATTATAGTTAAGCTCAGCTGATTTTTCCTAAAAAATATCACTTTTTTTTGCATTTTTTAAAATTGAACAATCAATTCATCAATACCACTATTAACTTTTTTATTTACACATTTGTTAAGGTTAAAAATGATATGGTTAAACGTAATGCTTCAAGAACCAAAATTATCAATTTTCTATCCTGATGCAGCACTTCTTTCCTCTTCTACTAAAATGTAGCAAAAGAACAAAATACTCTAAGTGTCAAGGAAAGGAAGAAAGAAAAAAAAAAGAAAAAAGAAAACCTTTTACCTAGAAACTAGATTTACTTGAAGTATAAAGGGAAATGTTATCGTCCTTTTTATAGAACAAATCACACATGTTGATAGTAAAGAAAGAAATAAAATTTGACAAAATCAAGAATTGAATACAGTCGAGTCCACTTATTAGAATATCGATTGAAAGAACATCCCACGAAATATAATACATTTTCAATGTACCAAACAGTTGGAATATATTATTTTGATCTCATATAATGAAATATCTCGCTTATAAGAATAGTTTTTCGTGGCCAAGTGGATATTCCATAAAGTGGGCTCGACTGTATTTTTATGTCTTTCCCCAAAAAGAAAAGATGGTTATTGTGTTGCATACAAATATACGCTTAAAAGTGTCACATTTTTGCAAATGAATTAGCACATTTTTTTTAATGAAGGAAAATCTTTGATTTCCCGAAACAAATATAAAACCTAAATTTTAATAAAATAAAATTATTCATCTTATCTTAAAAGATTCTTGGTTTTATATTTCAAGCACTTTTCATGAAAATACTGTCATTTTTTCCTTTTTCAAAACAAATTTAGAATTCATCTTTTCTTTACTTGCACCTTTAGATTGAAAGAGCCTTGCCCGGGCTGTGCCGCGCCCTACGGCTACAGGAACAACATGCCGTTGAGTGAAAAAACTGATGAATTCGCCCGCAAAGTGAATGAAGCCCCTGTCTCGGGGAATTTGGATGCACCCGAGGGCGGATTCGATGCGATCATGCAGGCCATTGTTTGCAAGGTGATTGAAGTCATGGTTTTTAAGGAACAGGGGCATGTCGCTCTCCTTAAAATACGGTCTCGGGATATCTTATTTATACTAAAATGCAACGTTTCTTGACAAAAACATCGTGACGTCAGCGTGACGTTTGCGTGACGTTAGCCTATGAAAAACGAGCTAGATAAAACGTCACAGCCTACTTGGCGAATAAGAGGAGATCGCTAACTGCTTGTGAGCTCTTATTGGCTCCGCCCGTAGTGACGTCAGTGCCAAGTTAAGTTGCATTCTAGTATAACACAATCACGAATTACTAGTTGTCCATACTTGATTGAAGTTCGCTTTCCGGGTCACTTTTGTGACAGAGGGAAGACCAAAATTTACTGATGAAGAGCCTTCACTTTCCAAGAAAAAAAAAAGGTTAGAAAAGAAAAAAAAAACGGCTTAGAAATCTAATAAATATTGTGAAAAGGATAAGGAGAGAAAACTATTTGCAATGCCAAAATTAGTTATTTTTTCGTTGATAATACATTTTTTCTCATGCTTTCATTGGATGAAATTTGACGTCAAATGAAATGCAAAAGTTCAATCACACCAGAAAATTCTTCAGGAATGCTGAATAGGATATTTATTAACGATTTGACGTACTTCAAGTTATGATAATTCTTCCAAAAGTCGCTTTGGAATTTTGAAAGTTGTGTTTAAATTATGTTTTCAAGAAGAAATCTGTTTTGTTCGATTTGTATTGAGAATATTTTGTTATCAATCATTTTTCATACGTTAATGTTTTTTAAAGTAATTAATAACAAGTCATCAAGAATAAGAGAAGATGATGTTACGATGTTACTCATGAGAAGTATATGATTTAAAAATCTGAAGTTACTATAGGTGCAGAGCTGCTGGAGATTTTCATTCCCCTTCACTACTATACATAAATCATGGAGGTGGTACGTGGTACTCCTATATTTCAGCGGTAGAAGTCGGAGAACTCCTCCTCATTTGGGGGTTTCCTTGTTTTCTCGATAGCCCCGCTCCCTTTTTTAATTTAGTCACTACAGCGTCGGGGCTTCAGTCTCCCAAATCTAATATCTTTAAACGAGCAATTACTTGTATATAATAATCTATATATATATAATAGATATTTATATTTTCGGATCTTCGAAAACGGCTCTAAACGATTTCGATAAAAAAGTTTTGTATTTAGAATAGGTTTTGGTTTCTAAGTTTCATCTACGTCGCGGCGTTTTTTCTGTAAAAACGCGAGTTTTCACCAAAAACCGTTTTTTTTTGTTGCCTTCATTGAAAGTTTTGAGAAATGCTTTTATTTCACCATTTTTCTTTATGATTACTTTCATTGTTACTGGTTCTTAGCAGACGAGCAGTTTAAATTATAACAATCGATTTCATAATTTAAATCACATCAGCGCGGACGAGTTTAAATTTTATGGTATTTGGCAACGTTAAATTGTTATTGTTTTTTGAAATGTTAAAGCAAGGCTTCACTAGATAGTGTCTTATACAGGCTGTTTCATTTATTCAAAAGCCATGGGATAAAAGCAGTGGTGATTGTCCAGCGACATTTCTTCAATTTTATGGTAACTTACACGATATAAAAATCGGATTGTTTTACTTTTCAAGTAAAACAATCTTGAACTTTTAAAACTTGAGTATAAAAGTGTTACAGTTAGTTTTCAAACACTTTTTTTCCTCCTCAAGAGTGTTTAGTAACATATTTCAGGTAAAAAATCAATAAATATGAAATTCAATTTTCTTAAAATATTAAGTTTCGAAACAAAATTACATCTATCTAATATATTTAGACGAGCAATTCTGGTATACAGGGTGTCCACTCCAATCGTTGACCAATAGCTAATTTCTAAACCGTTAGAGATAAGCATATAGTTTATTTTGGAAAAAATCTCCAAATTACGAAAGGAATTTTGGGTCTATTCAATGTTTTTCAAAAAATCAAATTTTGAAAGAGTTACGAAATTTAAATTTTTATACAGCCCCCCAGTCCTATCAATCATATTTAGTAAAACATTCTTGACACTGAAACGTTTAAAACTAAAAAAAAATCACTCTCCTACGACAAAAATTGACCGAGTTATGACGTTTTGAAAAATCAAGATTTTGAAGGATTTCGCATACGGTCCCTAAAGCGATCTCTCGATGACGTCATGAAACAATGCAAAATCATGATTTTTCAAAACGTCATAACTCGGTCAATTTTTGTCGTAGAAGAGTGATTTTTTTTTAGTTTTAAACGTTACAGTGTCAAGAATGTTTTACTAAATATGATTGATAGGACTGGGGGGCTGTATAAAAATTTAAATTTCGTAACTCTTTCAAAATTTGATTTTTTGAAAAACATTGAATAGACCCAAAATTCCTTTCGTAATTTGGAGATTTTTTCCTAAATAAACAATATGCTTATTTCTAACGGTTTAGAAATTAGCTATTGGTCCACGATTGGAGTGGACACCCTGTATATTGTAAGATATTTCAGGTAAAAAATCAATAAATATGAAATTCAATTTTCTTAAAATATTAAGTTTCGAAACAAAATTACATCTATCTAATATATTTAGACGAGCAATTCTGGTATATATATATTTCGGATCTCGAAAACGGCTCTAATGATTTTGATAAAATTTTGTATTTAGATAAAGTTTTGGTTTTTGAGTTCATCTACATCAGCGTTTTTTCTGTAAAAACGCGTTTTTTTGTGCCTTTATTAAAAGTTTGACGAGCTTTCTTTCGCTATTTTCTTTATGATTACTCTTATGGTTACTGTTCACAGCAACCACGTTTTATTATAACAATGGATTTCATATTTAATCACATCAGCGTAAATTTAAATTTTTATGGTATTTTTCAAATGAGTTTTGGCAACACGTTAGAATTATTATTGTTTTTGAAATTTAAAGAAGATCAATCAAAATAAAGTTAGAATTGGGTGTGGGCCGCGGTAGTCCGATAAGTTAGTCGTCGAACTCGTAACCGGAGGGTCCCGGGCCGATCATATAGAGGAAGCCCAGCCGATAAAAGATCCACCGTCTTCATTAATGATGGCTGAGGGACGTTAAAAATGTTCGTGGTCATAAAATCCTCCAAGTGAAACGATACCTCTGGGGGATGCTGGGCCAAGGGTTTGCTCGGCCCTAGAGCCTGGTTCAAAAATGAGCAAAGCGCTCTTCAGGGCCCCATCCCGGTTAAACCACGAGTTGTGGTATGTACGGGGGAACCTTGAAGTGTGAAAGTAAAATGAAAGTCAAAACTGGAACAAAATGCGTACTGGAGAACAGGGACTATGCATCCATTCTCATCCACACCTTCCGCTTCTTCGGCGCCAAATTAAACGAAATTGCGTGTGATTTTATGGTGAGCATGGATTAAATAATGTTGTGTTTTTAAAACAAATTACGGCTGTTTTAAATACGTAATTGCAACAAGTACTTGGCAATCTAAACAAGTACTTCGCATTTTAGCAAAAAACACAAGTTTACAAACCTTTTTTTTTCTTTACCGAGCGGGCTCGGTCCCCTGGTACTTAAGTTTATAACAACAATACAAAATCTATATATATCCATATGTTGCAACATTTTCAAATTGATGAAAGACAGCTGGGTCATTCCACGTCAAGTGATCCAAAATCTGAGAAAAATTTTACCTTACATTTTTGTATTTCTTTCAAATTTGGCTCATCAATTGTACCCCTTGAGGTAATCAAAAGTCTCAATTTTTAGATTTTTATCTCTATTATTTTTTCATTTATGAGACTTTGAACTTTGGAAAAACCCTCGTTTTTCCATGGATAAGGGAAGATAAAAGGGACCATAACTCGGCACCAAATATAGATAGAACAATTTGGTAAATAGAATTTTAAAGTACGTTAGTTGTCGCTTAATTTGATATGCAACATGACTAATTTGATTAAAATTTTCTTTTTCAAAAAATGAAATATAAATTTCAAATTTAAATTTCTCGAAAAACATATAATGAATTTTTTTCAAAAAATTCTCAAAAATTCTTGTGTATTTTATCTATGTTTGTACAAATTTTTAGATTTATATCTCAATGGGATCATATTTTTTTGAATTTTTGAATAAAACTGTATAGGAAAAAAAATGATATTTTTTAGATTCTATTTATTTAAATACTAAGTTGTCTGGCTTGTGATGGTCTAAAAAGTAGTAAATAAACATGAATATGTTTCAGGTGAGCTGGCATGAGCTTATAGATTTGCCAGGTTCACCCCCCCCCCCTCCCGCTCCCGCACAACCACTCTTTTTTTTTCCAAAACTGTTCAAAATGTTTAAAAAAAAAAAAAAAAAACTCTTTGATACAAAATGAATAGTGAACTTATTTAAAGTTGGTAAATGGGTTCCCTTATAACTAGACGAAGTATCCCCCTCCCCACCCAAATATACCATTCACACTATACTAATATGACGTCCAACCTCGGGATTGAATTGAGGATTATTTTTACCCTAGGTATATATATTGTTTTTCAGACGAAGTGTTTCTTTTCGATCCGAACTTCAAAGTGTACTTCCATTAAATATCTGAAATTTAACTTTATGATTCATTTCATCTCCTACTCCAGCACCAATCTTCAATTTTGAAGGGAGGAAATAAATGGGTCGCCCCAAGATCATAGCAAACAGCAAAATAACACTGTTTCTCCTTGTTCTCATCGTTTTTACTTTCTTCTATATCTAATATATAGAAGAAAGTATTGGTTTCGTGAAAATTTTCGAATGTCGAATTTTGACGGATTTGCACGTTTTGAGGTGCGCTGAGTCCATTTCGACCATTTTTGGAAAATGTCTGTCTGTCTGTGTGTCTGTCTGTGTGTCTGTCTGTGTGTCTGTCTGTGTGTGTGTGACCAGTTTTTGTGGCCGCGCTAGAGCAAAAACTACTGCATGAAATCGAACAAAAATTTTTGCACATATGTACCACCATGTGAACTGGTGCATCTGACTTTGTTTAGCGAATTCCTCCAAGGGGGGTGGAGCAATCGCACGTGTTCTGCGCGTGGGTGATTGCTATATCTCAGGAAGTAACCGGCAGAATCAAACGAAAATTGGTCCATAAGTAGACCCTACTGAGTACAGGTGCTGATTCAATTTGCGTGTCAATATCTTGAAGGGGGGTGGAGCAATTGCACGTGTTCTGCGCGGGGGTGATTGCTATATCTCAAGAAGTAACCGGCGGAATTAAACGAAAATTGGTCCATAGGTAGACCCTACTGAGTACAGGTGCTGATTTAATTTGCGTGTCAATATCTCGAAGGGGGGTGGAGCAATCGCACGTGTTCTGCGCGGGGGTGATTGCTATATCTCAGGAAGTAACCGGCGGAATCAAACGAAAATTGGTCCATAGGTAGACCCTATTGAGTACAGGTGCTGATTCAATTTGTGTGTCAATATCTTGAAGGGGGTGGAGCAATCGCACGTGTTCTGCGCGGGGGTGATTGCTATATCTCAGGAAGTAACTGGCGGAATCAAACGAAAATTGGTCCATAGGTAGACCCTATTGAGTACAGGTGCTGATTCAATTTGTGTGTCAATATCTCAAAGGGGGGTGGAGCAATCAAAAGTGCTTCTTTTGTCATTGCACCTGCTGTATCTCGGGAAATATTGCCGCGATTTGAATGAAATTTGGAATAACACTAACCCAATATAGAAGCAAGCATCGATTAAATTTTGGCGCCCATCGCCCCAGGGGGAGGGTGGGGTGATTTTTGCGCTTGGTCAACAATGCGAAAAATTAATTCATTAAAAAATCGCTTTCGCGCTATTTAATTATCAAAACGTCTGAAAACTTTCAATGATTTGAAATTTTTTACTGTTGCCAATTTCTTTTTACTAACAAACAAAATGTTTGCAATTAATCTAAACAAGGCTTTTGCAATGATTTCCAATTTCGCTTATTGATTCTGCATTTGCAGGGGTTTTTCGATAATTGGGAAAATGGAGCTGTCTCCAATTATTCGGGCGAGTACGTATTTTATTTTGTAACTGGAATTCATAAGATAGATATAGAAGAAAGTTTCGTGACGGCCACGACAGCTAGTTTCTATTCTTTTCGCACAAAACTGAAAATAAATCAAATTATCAGATCATATGTCTGTGTCCCCATAACTATCTTCCCAAATTATCTAGTGTGCAGCTGTTATTTATTTTTTTTTAAATTGTTTGTGTTCTTTTTCATTTTGTTGTAAAGGAAAGTAATGCAGCAAGATATATCTATATACATATATTAAACAAACACTGCTTTTTTGATCATAACCTCTCATGTTTTTTAACTTCTGTACAGATTGCTCCTCCCCTTTCCCTACCTTCCCACTCCAAACTTTTAATTTTTTATCATTCCGCCTAACCCCATTTGAAAGCCTTAGTCTCTACTGATGTCTGGTAGTGTTTCAGTTTGTTCTGTTTGTTACTCTTCCCTATTAGCTCATGAGCTTTGTCCAATAAGAGAAAGGAAAGGCAGTGATGGGGACTGACATATAACCTGATACTTTGATTTCTTTTCAGTTTTGTGTGAAAATAATGGGAAAACATTATGAGAACAAGGGGAAACAGTGCTATTTTGCTGTTTGCTATGATCTTGGGGCGAACCGTTTCTTTTCTTCCTCCAAAATTGAAGATTGGTGCTGGGGGAGGGGATGAAATGAATCATAAGTTTAAATTCAGATATTGAATGGAAGTACACTTTGTGAAGGTCGGATTGAAAAAAGAAACACTTCGTCTGAAAAACAATATATACCTAGGGGGAAATAATCCTCAAATCAATCCCCAGGTGAGACGTCATATTAGTGTAGCGTTAATGGTATATTTGGGTGGGGGAAGGGTTTTACTTTGCCTTGTTATAAGGAAACCCATTTACCAACTTTAAATAAGTTTACTGTTCATTTTGTATCAAAAAGATTTTTTTTAGCATTTGAAACAGTTTGGGGAAAAATGGTTGGGTCGGGAAGGAAGGAGGGGAAGCTGACCAATTTACAAGTTAATGCTAGCTCACTTACCTAGAGTAAAAATAATAGTCAATTCAATCCCCAGGTTAGATGTCATAATAGTACAGCGTTAATGGTATATTTGGGTGGAGGGGGGATACTTCGTCTAGTTATAAGGAAACCCATTTACCAACTTTAAATAAGTTTACTATTCATTTCGTATCAAAGAGTTTTTTTAACATTTTGAACAGTTTTTAATTAAAAAAGAGTGGTTGTGCGGGGGAGGAAAGGGTGAGGGGGTGAACCTGACAAATCTATAAGCTCATGCCAGCTGACTTTAAACATATTCATGTTTGTTTACTACTTTTTAGACCATCACAAGCAAGATAACTTAGTATTTAAATAAATAGAATCTAAAAAATATCATTTTTTTCCTATACAGTTTTATTCAAAAATTCAAAAAAATATGATCCCATTGAGATCCCAATCTAAAAATTTGTACAAACATAGATAAAATACACAAAAATTTTTGAGAATTTTTTGAAAAAAATTCATTATATGTTAATTTAAATTTGAAATTTAAATTTCATTTTTTGAAAAAGAAAATTTTTATCAAATTAGTCATGTTGCATATCAGATTAAGCGGCAACTAACGTACTTTAAAATGCCATTTAGCAAATTGTTCTATCTATATTTGGTGCCGAGTTATGGTCCCTTTTATATTCCCTTATCCATGGAAAAACGATGGTTTTTCCAAAGTTCAAAGTGTCATAAATGAAAAAATAATAGAGATAAAAATCTAAAAATTGAGACTTTTGATTACCTCAAGTGGTACAATTGATGAGCCAAATTTGAAAGAAATACAAAACTGTAAGGTAAAAAACGTTGGATCACTTGACATGGAATGGACCCAGCTGTAATGACGACGTAATGAACATTTCAATGAAAAAATTACAAATGGTGAGATATATTTTCCACCGCTCTTAATGATTCAGTAAGACAATTATGTAGAGTAGATTAATATGACCGTTACCGTTTTTCGATTTATTATTCGATTATTTTTAACAATACTCTCTCTACTTCATCTTAGCTAGTAGGGTGAGTTCTGGTAAGTGCGTCCACGGGGTAAGTGCGTCCACTGGGAATTATATGAGCACTGTCCTGAAATGGCTTCTGCAACACATCGACTATGTTAGATAACTGTCTAATGATAATTTCAATAGGTAGAATTCAGGCCTGGATTCAATAGATGAAACACAATCAGAGACAACTTAAATGTCTTCAAAAAAACTCTAAAGTAAAGATTGAGAAGGTTTTGTTTCAGTTTCTCTTGTAGTCATACCAAGCAATTGAAGTCAAGAAATGCAAGTTGTTTCTTTTGAGTAATAGCTACTAATAACATACATGGGGTATTTTGATCAAATACTCTAACTAAAATTTGTTTATATGACGGTACGCACTTTCCCTTTCTTTAAAGTAAGGTGGGGGTAAGTGCGTACCATTATGATGGGGCAAGTGCGTACCACTATCATGAGGCATATGCGTACTATTATGCGGAGCAAGTGCGTACCATTATGATGAGGCAAGTGTGTACCATTACGTGGAAAATCCGACTCTCGTAATTCACCTTTAATTTTGCTTATAACTCTTTTATAAGCCGATTATAAATCCGACGTCATTTCCATCAAGTATTTATATTTACATTGAATGCGGCATAAGATTTCAATTTTATTCATTACCTCTGAAATATATTGGCTTTTAGATATCAGTTAGTAAATTTTTCGTTGAAAATAGCGATCATAAGCTATACTTAATTTAAACCAGAATGACAAATGAAGCAATGAAATTAAGTGAAACACTAAATAAGGAACCAACTGATTCAAAAAACGAAGGTGGAGTAATAAATAAATTATATTTAAGAAAATTAAGAACACCTTGTGAAAAACTATTTCAATGTACAAGAAAAAAAAGTACAAGTATCATATCATGATCAATTATTTTCTTTTTTTTTGCTCTTTATTTTGTGTTTTTTCTTACTGCTGCTGATTCTAATAAGAAAAATATTTTAAAACCGTATTTATTCAAAAAAAAAAAAGAAAAAAAACGAATTGTTCACTCAGGTCACCTAACGATCTACCATACAAATAGAATTAAAGAAAATCACAGGGGTACGCACTTACAACAACGCTATTGGACGCACATGTCTCATCTTACATTTAAGAAGGGGTAAGTGCGAACCCTGGCTTAAACACAGACTGATTAATGTATTAAACCAAAATAAACTATGTAGACTATAAGTGATTATTACTAAATAAAAACAACTTACATTTGCTCACTTGGTCTTATTAAAAGGACAGAGGAAGAATCACAGACACAACTCTCTCAATCTTCAAATCACAGTTGTTCGTAAGACACGTGGGATATCACTGATTGCGTTTCATCCATGCAAGCAAGTGCTGATCTCTAGTATTAGGAATTATCCCAAGGCAACTACCTAACATATTTAATATGTGCCAGAAGTTTTTTCCTGCTCATATTCACATAATTTAAGGTGGACGCACTTACCCCGCTAGGTAGGGAAAGTGCGTACCTTAGAATAGGTGTCATAAACTAGGTCACAAAACCTATGCTTATGGTTTATTTGACACATTATATGCTTGAAAATCTTAGTAAAGGATCTGGAAAGAAAATTAAAAAAAAATTATGAGTGTACAAGATTTTTCAACAGAGCAGCATCCTTGAGAACATGAACTTTGAAAAAAAGGGTACGCACTTACCAGAACTCACCCTACTAAATACTTAAGCAGGATCTAGCACTAAAAATGAATGCTCTTTTAGAAAAAGCACCTGCCAAAATGTTATTTAATTCAGTGTTTTGCTTCTATTATAGAAAGAAGTTGGATGGAGGAACAATTCTAGAAAAGTTTTAGTGTTTTCAACAGATAACGCTTTTCACTACGCTGGCGATGGAAAAGTAAGTTATTAAAAACTAGCTGAAATTAGTTTTGTTCTCTAGAAATCCTAGAACAATTAGATTTTTACAGTGCATCCTGATTTTGAATCACTTATTTGTGTTTTAAGAGCATGAGGTGTGAGCGCAATGACTCACATCTTCCTGAGTTATACTATATTGAAGTATTTTGTTCCACAGATGGATTTGGACAAATATCAAATTTTTGTATCGTTGAGCAAAGAAATTTTCTTTATTGAAAGCTTTACGATCTATTGTAATATACGAGCACTATACGAACAGTCCGGTAATAACATTTTGAGACTGTAATTGACAGGGCTGTTGGTATATTGACTTAATCGCTTAGAATCAAAACCAGTTAAGTTCATTTCTCAAAAAAATCCATAGTTCCGGAGGTGAAAATATGTATCTGAAGGGTTTTTGACACAAAATTCTTATTTTTTATTCCCTTTTTATCGAGATCTAGTGGGTCGATTGCCTATAAGGCATCGGTAAAGGAGCTTTCAAACATATATTTTTTAAATAAAACAATTTTTCATAAAAAATGAACAACTGTTTTTGATTTTGAACTACTCAGTTATGCCTTTCCTGGTTTATGAGCGGTCACTTACCTCATACACTGTTAAAAATTTCCCTGAAATTTTACGGTAAAAGTTACTGGCATCCATGTTGCCAGTAACTTTTACCGTAAAATATCTTTTTACTGTAAAATTTTACGAAAGAGAAAACGAGAATTAAAAAGCGTGAAATACGAAGGACAAGGATCGAACCCGGGATCCAATTTTTTCACACTGCTTTACTATCCACAGTACCAGACAAGACACAGCAGGAGCTCGGAAATAGGGTGTCATCGGCATCTCACAGTAAGTCACGTGGTGATCAATTGGCGCTGCAATCGCAATTTTTTTACCGGTACAATTCACTGTAAAAAATTTCTGCACGGTAATCGCTACGTTTTACAGTAACAATTACCGCAAAAACTTCCTGAATTTTTAACAGTGTATTCCAATACATGTTTCTACCTATAACTTATTGAAAAATTCATTTGCTTCTTCAACAAGCAATTAAACTTCTTGCGACTTTGGAATGAACAATTGAGCACCGAAGTCGGGATCTCGAGTTCGAGTCCCGTCACCGTAAAATGCCTACCGACATCTGCAGCATACGTTTTCGCAAAATCAGGGATCACGTCTTGTGATCAGTTGCTAGAAGTAATAATCATAGGCACAGAGTTCTTAAGTCTATCTTTTCCCTTCAGAACTATTCCTAAATTGTGGAGGTGATAGTAGAGATAATTTTGTTATCCAGTGGTCGAGGTCGAATTTGGTTTCGACCGAATTTTCGGTCGAATTTGGGTTGGCGAATACCCTGATTTCAAAAAAAAAAAACGATATGTTTTGAGTTTTTGAGACATTAAGATAGCATCAACATTCTTCTTTCTAAATCTGCAAAAGTTTTATGAATCAATGAATTATTCAGAAAACTAGAAGACATTTTATGGGCGTAAAGGCACTACCTTAAATCGAACTTTATTTTTTGTTTCTTGGTTTTCTCAAAAACACGTTTTCATAATTTTCATTTACGCTCTAGAAAAAAAGAATATGTACTTCATACTTTTCAAACTTGCCAAAAATGGTTATTGGTTATATTGCTGTGATATAACGCTCTAAAAGCTAGTATACATGCAATCGATGGATTTTAAACAATGATGTACGAAAGTTAAGTGACGAAAATTATGTTTTTTGGGAGAAAATTTCAAACATTTAACAATAAACCATGTTTTGGACCTAGATCGGACTACCCAATTATTCACATTACAGAAGATATTATGCGTTTCATTTGTCCATAACATCTTGTCTTGTATAGAACATCAGAAAGAGCATGGCTAAAGTGTATCATAAACGTTACAAAAAATACAGAAAGGGCGTTTCAGTTTAGAATATTGTTTATTTAATTCACAGTAAACATAGAATTTTTCAGTTTTTGTGCAGGAAAAATTACGTCAACACACATACAATAGCGTACTCTCTTCTTGGTGGTGTCCGGATTAGGGGGCGTGCGTAATACAAAATACCTACTGCGTTTACCCCAAAAAGGAATCCAACTGTTCGGACAAAGCTCTACCTTGAGACCTGCAGCTATTGACAATGGATCCAAAAAGTATTCAAATTAAATTTTTGATCGGTTAATTTTTGAATTTAATATTTAGAAATTCGCCCATTGTTAATTTCTCTGGCAATTTCTTTGTTTTGAACTTTGATATATGGCAGTGTATTCCGAATAAAGGAAGAATTTTTGCTGTGTGTTAAAAACCAGAAAGCGATAGCCTTTTAATATTAATTAGGCGTTGATTAAAAAGGTTCTCCTATACCTATATTATTTCGTAACTGTTCCAAAACAGCAAAATTGCAAACTAAATTTACTTAACTATTAAACATTCTGTCTAACAGCAAAGTAATGACTATTTTTTTCTTATAGACACTTTCT
Organism: Uloborus plumipes; assembly: GCA_038373865.1. Lineage (NCBI taxonomy): Eukaryota > Metazoa > Arthropoda > Arachnida > Araneae > Uloboridae > Uloborus > Uloborus plumipes. Next base: position 70,060 of record JAXGGA010004659.1, on the reverse strand, counting down.
GATATATTCTTTCTAGACTTCCTGACATATTATTTTTTTATAGCTCGGCGGTGTTGTTATTCCAAATGATGAAAAGTGCCATTTGAACAGGGAAGGTCTGTACACGATGAGTAACAGTCTAGATTATCCATCTTTAGCGCAAATCCATAGACAGATCCGAAAGCATAACATGAACTTAATTTTCGCGGTGACTATGGATCAAGTGGAACTTTATAAGAAGTTGAGTGAGAGACTAACTGCTGCCACTACTGGAAAATTAGAAAAGGATTCTTCTAATGTGGTCAAGCTTGTTCGGGATGAATACAATGTAAGTTGATCCTAATAGGTACATAAAAATAATATCGGATATTTTATTTTTCTTTAGATTTAGTTCTTTTAGATTACGTGCGTTGTACTGTCTCCTATAAGTAATGTTCTGATGAATGATTGCGAAAAGATATATAAATCGTGCGTAATATATGCATAATTGACTACTACTGTTTGAGGATCATTATGGTGGTTTTAGAATTTTTATTTTTATTTTTATTTTATTTATTTATTTATTTATTTATTTATCTCTTAGTTTTAGTTTCATGAATTATTTCATACAACAAGAAGTTCCGCAAATCCAGTGAAATCATTAGTTTGGGCTTTTAGTTTGGAAAAGTCAGTTAAAGTTATTTTTGACAGAAAATATTCTTTTTCTGTATTTTTTTAGCCTTTTCAAAATATTTACATCTTTACTTTTTAATATACAAACAGTGTCTTTGTAGAAATGCTTGTCATTTCTAATTTTGATCTAGGTAGTATTTTAAAAATTGCATGATAATTCTAAAGAAAACGGTTCTCACATTCTTATTGAGCAATCCATACTTTTAAAATCATAAACAATAAACAGTTTTACTCTTACGATATAAATTTATGACAAATGAACTTTTTTAAAAGTTATAAAGGATTGTGTAAATATTACTACATTGTATTTGCAATGAAAGTAATAGTAAAGATATCGAAGCGCAGTTTCCACAAACTTACTGCCTTCCGAATTTTGTTCTTTGTCATAAAGAATGGTCTCTAGGGTAGAAAATGAGTAACTAATTTTTTGCAGTTCTGTTAGCCCTGTACTCTTGCCAAATTCGTCTTAAGCTTCAATTTTATCATTCAACGAGAGCGCTTTAAATTCTCGAGATATTTGACATTGCTTAGACACACACAGATCAGCAGTACTAAAACAAGTGGGGATCTCTGGAGAATGAATTACTTATTAGTCAACTCAGTCTAGTAGTTAAGGCAAACATAACCTGGCAACATCGTGAAGGCTACTCTGGTCCTAATCACAGCATTACGATGCTTTCTAGTTTGAATTGCCCCAAATAAAATAATTGAGAAGTCTTAGAAGCCAGGAAGAAATTTAAGGCCATAGGCAAATTTTTGAGAGACAAATTCAGTGCGACATAACGTCAGGAAGATTCTTCTTCTGAAAAACTAGTCGCCAAAAAGTTTTAAGACTCTCGGGTTGCGTCGGACTGACCATTGACTGACTCTCTAATTGACTATTTTCTACCCTAGTCAAATACAGATTCTAACTTCTAAAAAAATGTCTCTTATAATATTTTAGAATGGAATACAGATAAAAGAAGCCTGAGAATCTATACAGCAAGTAAAGCCACATTAACATTTATATCTATAATAATGAAATCATCTGAATGGATTTATTAATTTCCAATTTAGTGCAGACGGTTGTTTAGATAATACAGTCGAACCCCTCTATAGCGAACCCGGTATATAGCGAACCCGGTATATAGCGAACCCCCGGTTATAGTGAACCTTTTCATTGGTCCAATCTAAAACTCTGTGTCAGTAATTTAACTTTGTACGCTTATAACGATCCACAGTCTAAAAAATCGGCTATAACGAACCTAAAAAGTGGCGAAAAACATAAACGGTTGTAAGAAATTGCAAAAAGCAGAAAGAGAAACCGTGGACAGTTTTTTTTGTGACTGAAAACATTGACAAAATGAAGTCATATGCAATAATGATGTTCATTATTATAGCATATTACCGAATTCCAACTATTTTTGGCAATTCGGATATAGCGAACCCTCGGTTATAATGATCACTCAAGTTGGTCCGTTGAGGGTTCATTATAGCGGGGTTTGACTGTATTATAATGTCGTACACTCTCAGTACCACATGAAAACTAAGAAGACGTATAATTATTACTCTTTTTATGTGATACAACATTTATTATACAATATACAATCGATTTTTTGCACGACGAATGCTGCTCTGGGTGAGCTTATATCAAGACATTCATTTACATTTGTGTAATTTTCTTAGGCATTTCTCATATTCTGAGTCTAGCAGAAATTCTAGTGCCTCACTTCACTTTCCCACTTCCAATGACATCTTAATGGTTTAGTTATTTACAGTGTATGGTGTTTTAGTTGTCTCATTTTAGGCAACCGGAACAATCTAGTGAACTTGTCGCATAAGCCATTAAGTGTCTCATTTATAGCTTTGCTTTGGCTATATCGTTTACGTTGTTAATTATAGATGTTGACATAGCTCTAATTGTCATACTGATGTATGACATTTGATGTATGATATTGAGGTTTCTCAAGATTGTTGTGTATGTCGGTAGAGGCATATGCTGCAGTGCGCTCATTTGATGAATATTTTTCGGTGTTGCTGATGAATTGTCTAGCTATTTACGTTTCGTAAGCTGATATTTTAAGTGTTCTAATAATGCAGTCATCCCTTGTGTTTTGAAAGTTTTTGAACAACTCTGAGTAAATTATTTTAGATTAAGTAGTTACATAAACTGATAAAACTCAAATCTTCTCATTTAAATTATGTAGTATTGTGTAAAACTTGCAATTATAATGAATTCAAAACTTTTTAAAAACTTTTCATACAGAAAATAAGTTCCTCAGTGGAAATGACTGATAACACAGGAGATAATAACATTCAGGTGACATATTTCTCAAAATGCCTTGGGTAAGTTAAAATGTTTTTTCACTTGAACTATTGTGATTCTTAATTATTCCAATAAATGTAATTGTCAAGCAGTGTAGATTCTTGATTCTGTAGCACTCGATCTGCTTCCAATGTTCACCGGTACCGTTTTAGTTTTCTACAATGGTTTTTATTTGAATTTTTATTTCTTAAAATTTTATAGAGCTTTAAAAATGCCATTGAAAGCAGAATACGTGACCAAAATAAAAAATGAAAAATTTGCTGTTATTGTCTTTTACCTGCCTCCGGCACTATATATTTTGCTACTTCAGTCATTTTTTCAGTTTGATGTATTTTTTGGAATATGGTTAAGACAGTTTTAACTAAGTCAGGACTAGTGCATAACAGCTTCCCGAAAAAGTAGAAGCAGGAAAAAATCGCCACGTTTTGTCCCCGTGCCCAATGTCGTCTTCCTAAGTTTCTCTGGTCTGAAAAAAGGTGTTGCCACTATTGATGATCTTGTTGCTTGTAGTCACGAACAAAGTTTATTTGTGAAAGTTCCATGTGTATAGTCCTATGCGTTGTAAGCAAAAAAGCCGCGTTGGGAGCAAAAATAATGCAACATAAGTCCAAACTAGGTTTCAAACCACGTTTCGCTTGGCAACTCTTCCCAAACCCGAGGTGAGTTTTGTTCTCCTAAGTATTTTATTCCAACTCCAACGCTGGTTATCATACATGAATGCAACGCACATTCTTTTGAACTCATTATATTCCTCCCTCCCCAATCTTAGAGATGAAAACCTCTAATAAAACGTATCGGATAATTGCAAGAAACTGGAACTGAAATCAGGTTGCTTCCTTCTTCGAAGGAAACGGATAATACTACTAGTATATTTTAAAGAAACAAGAAGCATTTCGTGCAATAGCATCTACATGTTTAATTCAGAATGAATTTCGACGTCATTGGGACTTATTTTTGGAACAACGATTGTAGTTTAATTATCGTACCATAGGTTTTTCTAAAATTTTAATTTTAAAAGCAGAAAGGTTTATGAATGTTAATGGTTTGCTATATGATGCAGGTATAGCTTGCACGTGGGAAAAGTTAAACTTTTAAGAATATTTGTGGATGCTGCTTTTGTTTGGAAAATTGTGAACATTACAATTGGAATTGAAGGTACAAGTGGATAAAGGTGATATGTGACAATTTTGGAAAAATATACTTTTTACTACGAATAAAGATGACAAGGTTTTTTTTTTTTTTTGAAAGCTTTTCCTAGAAATGTAAAAAACTTGTCACATATCAGCTTTATTCACTTGCCTTTTCAATTGTGTTTGTCAGTTAACACAATTGAACGCACACTAATTTGAATTTGAGTAAATCGGCAAAATTCAAATGTTACCTATCACCTTTATCCATTTTAATTCTTTAATGCTGATTAATTCCGATGCTTGAAAGCAAACAAGACATTAGATTAGTTTCTGACATTTCAAGTCTTATATTTTTATTTTTCAGACAAAAAGTAGAAAAAACAAACATGTGCGGAGGACTTAAAGTTGGTACAAAAGTAAGCAAGCTGAACAAATTATGTGCAAAAATAACACTAAAGTGCTTTAAAAAGTTAATCTTTGCGCAGACAGCCTTTTTTTCTTCCTGTTTTTCATAGATGATTCGAAGTTCAGTTCTCAATTGTGATGGGGGAAATAACTCTTTTACTACGCAAAAATATTGCTAATAGTCGGAAATTATGTCAGTATTCATATAAATTAGTTCATACAATTTAAATTGTATTTAAAAAGGAATGTCGCGTTTAGACGGGGTTTCTGTTGATTAGTATTGGTTGTTTGCGGACTACAACTGATGGTTTGAAGAAAATATAACCCCTCCCTCCGTTTAAATTAGTTTCATTTTTCACAAAATGTTATTTTCTTACGTCTGAAGAGTAATTATTAAACTAAATTTATTAAGTTGCTACATTAAGTATTGCTTTTTCTTTAAAATAACTAGTGCCATGAAAATGATTGTGATAAAATTCCAGTGAATATACAATACATGTAAAGCGATTTCGCAAGAAAATCATCATAGGAGTGAACGGATTAAAAATTCGGATTAAGCATATGGACATTACAGAAAATGACGTGATATACTTTTGCCAACAAATGAAATGTTTAAATTCACAATTTAGGGTAATTTTCAGTCATTATGAAAGAAATACAACAAATCGAACTAAAAGTCCGTATAACTGTTTTTTTTATCTGCCAATTGCTTGTGTTGTTGCTGAGTTGCTTGACTTGCTTTGAAAAATGTAAGCTTTATATCCATTTTTATCGATTCATCTTAAGAAATATTTGTTAAAGAGAGCATTTTCATATTTTGCCTTCATTTTCTCATAACAGGTAACGTTCAGAGTGGAATTAAAGTACGACAAGTGTCCAAGAGATCCGAAACAATGGAACAGAACTTTCCAGATATCTCCTGTTGGACTACAAGATGCTTTGACGGTCAACCTGGAAATGCTTTGTCAATGTGACTGCGAGAAGAAAGAGAATGAAGTAAAAGTTTTTTTCATTTAAATATTTAAATATCAAGATCTAGCTTAAAAATAAGTTAAAGATACATGTAGTCCAGTCAAATTAGATCATGAACCGGACATGCAAAAAATACAATTGCCACCTATGCCAAGTTGTTCAGTATGATAAGGAAATAATGTATAAAAAAGTCCCACGAATTTGAGCGTCGGGTTTGGGAGTTATGGGGGGGGGGCGAAGAAGGGGCTTAAAATGCTGATTATTGCTTTATTTCAGCTCTATCTCAATGACTTCCTTTGCACGAAAATGTTATTATATATAAAATTAAAGATGTTACATATTTCTTATGTTTCAAGTAATATTTTTGCGTCAGTCCGTTCTTCGTGGGGGGGGGGGGGGTTTAGCTTTCCATTTTAAAAATGCAAAGCATATGCGCAGATTATTTTAATGTTTTTTTTTATATGCCGTATTTGAATACATCCCCCCATCCCCCCCCCAAATAATGGAAACTCTTGACCAGATCGGAGCAAATCCCAGGATTTTGCAGCGGTTTCGATACATTTCAAAGTTTATTTCTATCAAATATTAATCCAGATAAAGTTGAAGGGAGTAAATTAAATGTTTTTGAAACATGATTTAGACCATCTGTTTGATATCTAAAACCCACTGTCAACATTAGCGTCACTCTGTGGGCCTACCTGCCTCGCTGGTAAAAACTGAAAACATAGTTGAATTAAAGTAAAACAAACGACAGAAATCTTTTAGTATAAAAACTGCCTCTTTTGCCAGATGAAGTCTTTTCTTCCTCTTTTCCTACATCATAAATGAAATAATTAATTTGGAGGACAAATCTCGTAAGTATTTAACACATACACATATTAAAAATAAGAATTATTTTAACATAAAAACTTAAATGATTACACAATTTTTTTTACCTTTTCACTATACTTTGAAACATTGCTATGAGGTGACTTTATCATTCAACACGTTATTTTTGCTCAGGCATCCATCATCAAACCATATCCCAGATGACCATAGGAAGTTCAAGATGAAAGAGGGAGCAGCGGATGACTTTTTTACAAGCTAATTTTGCAATGGGAGGGCTTCAATTTTGGCATAACCACATGCACTCGGGCACTGGTAAAACAACTTGTGTGAGACAACAATTTTCTATAGCTTTAGTCAAAACAGCTGTTCGAGGAGCTTTTGAATCAATGTGAACGGCTGTTCGAGGGGGCACATGATTCCTCTCATAGCGTCAGAGGCGGGTCTAACGGTACGCGGAGTAAGCGGCAGCGCGGGGCCCCGTCGACCCGTGATGCGCCATGGGGCCCCGAAATTCTCCGAGAATCTAAAATTCGAATGCACTGGTTTTAGATATAACTGCAACCTGTAGCTTAACGAACGAGCTTTTTTGCAGCCGGGGACTAATATGTACCAATAGGCTAATAAGGTCCACAAATTTGTTTCATAAATATTTTAAAAGACGATGACCGTTTCTGAAAGAAAATGAGGACTCATTCAAAAGAACATCTGAAAATTCAGACAATTTAAGTCTCTCGTGTCATAATATTTATCAAGCTGCTAGAGGGATGTCTTGCACATTTCCGAACATGGAGACACTTTTGAAAATATTTTTGACAATACCTTTGTCAAATGCATCAGGTGAAAGATCGTTTTCTGTTTTAAAAAGAGTAAAAAATTATTTACATAGTAAAATGGGAGAAGAGAGGCTTAACAACCTTGCCATACTGTATATTGAACAGGAACTGTTGAACCGCGTCGACACGGAAAACATAATTAATGATTTTGCTGCAATTAAATCTAGACGAAAATTTATATGAGGTATGTAAATAAAAAATATTGGTAAACTGTATTGGTTTTTTTTTCTCCCCCTTTTTTAGAGTGGGGTGGAGGGGGGGACCCAAAACTTTTACCGCTTGGGGCCCCCACTTCACTTGATCCGCCTCTGCATAGCGTGGTACAAATTGTGACTATTAATAGGCTAAACGTTATAGTTCGCGTAATCAAAAACAAACTGAATATAGCCCTTCTCTAGATTGATGTCCTCGTTACAGATCTTTCAAATCCTATTACTTCACTATATGAAGAGCCCAAACCCCATTTTTGATATTACATTGACAAGTAGCCTTGATACAAATCTCCTGTGTAAGTACATAGCTGTACCAAATTGAATAGGATATAGAAAGGAACGTGGTCTTGTTGAAGAAATTATCGAATGAGAAATAGCAGTCACTTTCCTATCTATCAATAGCTTTTTTAATTTCCTTCGTTTGTTTTTTAGGCTTAATGATCTGAGAGATAAGTAACTGGAGAGATTCTGGAATCAACTCAGGGTTTTCGTTTCGTATTTCTTTAAAAGAAGGAAACTGGGAACAATTATGAACTTGATTTTTTATGTCTCGTCTTATTGAGCATGGCAGTTGTTTCAATAATTCTCTTTACCTCTTCAGCTTTATCTGTGTACCATTTATTGAAAAGTATTTTGGACACTGTCTCATTAAAATATATTCACACCTGTAATGGTCGTGACATTAACACTGTCCCCATAGTGTTCCACGAGTTTTCTTTTCAAATGTTTGTCATGGTATGGCTCTACACAAGGATTTAGCCGGCAAAATAAATCAGTGAGCTCATTGAAAGTGTATTGGCATTCATCGTTCTCTTCCAAATATTGGCACCACTTTTTAAAAGTATCTGCTCTTGACGAGTCTTTCCTTGATCCACCTCTATTTGCGGCTTCTGCAGACTTAGATACGTCAGCAGGTTGAAACCTTTTTCCAGAAATTCAGTTTTGCGTTTGTGTCACAATTCTCCTTCTTTCAAAATCTACCTTTCTTTTTGTTTTTTTTAAACTGGATCTTATGTTTCCGACTTCTTTTAAAAAGTACGAAAAATGCTTTTGCTTGCTTTCAGGAGCCATTCAGCGAGAAATGCAGCAAAGGCAATGGCAGTTTTGTATGTGGCATTTGTAAATGCTACAAAGAGAAGTATGGCAAAGAGTGTGAATGTGATGCCAATCAGTCAGACCCAACTTTAGAGGCGAAAGAATGTTATAAGTAAGTATCATGCATCTAAACTAAATCATTACCTTAATTCAGAGCATAAATTAGGATCAAGCTAGTTTCTTTGATTATCTTATTTTTAATAATTGCGTATTTAAAAAATCAGACCTCTGTAAAACACGACGACATCAGCTTCAATTTCGTGCAAAGTATGTAGTTTGAAATCTTTGATATTATGTGGGTTGAATGGGGTTATTTCTAAAGATCGCCTGAATAGAAAAAATAAAAACAAAATAATAAACGTTTGCTTTTGTGTTATTAGATGTGAGCGAAATTTGGTTGATATGAGTTGATATCTTCAATAGAAAATTCGCGAATTTATCGTTTCTACGATATTTTTTACTTTTTAATAAGAAATTAAAATTCTTAATTCCGATAGTGTCGAAAAGTTGCCATATAGTGTCCTTAAAAAGTGTGCAGATTTGCAGCACTGTTTGAACTAAGGCTTCCAACTTCTTATTAAAGCAAGAAGTTCTGTCCAGAACAAAGCGAGCCTAAAATCCTTTATACCAGCGTCGACATTCTAACTTCTGACCAATATTCTCTTAATCATATAAGATAGCTACTGTACGTCCATACCAAGATCTTTTGAACAAAAAAGTTGGCTCGAATAGGCCTGTTTACTCAAAAGTTATTAGGGGGAGGGGGGAACGCTTTTTTGAGCTGTTCAAAATTGAACGAAAAAATTGCTCAAATCAAAGTCAAACCCGGGAATGACGTGTCCTCGCAGAGATCTTTCGAGAAAAAGTAATTGTTCGAATCGGAGTGTTCACTCAAAAGAAGACAGACCGATAGACTAAAATTTCCATCACCTCAAACCCTTACTTTCCAATTTTTAGATATTCACTTATTATATTTATTATTTATTTGTTTATTTATTATTATTTTTCTGACTTGGCGATATTTTTAAGATGAATTAAGCGACTTTTTCTGATTTTTGGTTTTTCTTTACGTGAAACTTTTACGTAACGTAAGAAACGTGACTTTAACGTGAAAATAGGCTAAACATATTGGAAAACGATAAAATTAACGAATCTTGTACAATGAACCACCTTTGAGATAAATGAAGTCATTCAGCCATATCAATAAAAAAAACACACTCCCCAAGGGTATCATACTTTAAACTTTTTGGTAGTATTGGAACTATGGAAGATAATTTCTAAAATTAACTAATTCTGTGTAATGAATGGGCCCAGAGATAACTGAAACTATTGAACCACAGGAATAAGAATATGCTCATACTCTAACGATAACAATTTATTGACACAATTAGAGCTAAGGAATCCTAGTTTCTTATTAAAAAAATATATTGAAGAAATGATCAAATTCGCAAATTTTGTATAATGAACGCCCAGAGGCAACTGAAGATATAGTAATAAAATTTTGCACACAGACTAACAATAACATGAAGCAGCTGTTCTGCTCTACTGGAACTTTGATACTAAAAAAATGTTTTTCAATGCTCCTTATTGCAGAGTTCATAGGGGAAATGACTAACCCATGAAGTGTTAGTCAAACATAACTTGAATATATTATAAAAGCTTTTGACGCATGAAAAATGAGCTCTAATGTATTCATTGAAAAAACGAAGAAAAATATTGAATATAAAATGCATATTGACTATTTATGTATTAATGAGAAAGTAGTATTAATAAAGCTTTTAGCTTTTCCAAACCAATGATAACTTTTGAAAATTGTTTCATTTTGTAATTTCTTCCAGAGAAAACAGTACAGCTATGTGCTCAGGAAATGGAATTTGCCGCTGCGGTCAATGTCATTGCAATCCTCGCTCGGTAAGTTGCAAATTGATACCAAATACGTTCTATTTATTCATACACATTCTTGACGCTTGGCAGCCAACGTGAGAAAAGAAATCCTTGTTTTGTAAGAGTAATTTTACAGCTAGTTCATTTTTTTTCAGAACCCCAACGAAAAGATTTATGGAAAATTCTGCGATTGCAACAATTATAGCTGTGACAAATCTTGTAGTGGTAAGTAATATGCCACAAAGACGCGGAACTAAAACATGATATTATATTCAAAAAATATTAAGATAGATTTCATTTTTAATAACTAAAAGAATTTAAAGCTTTCTTTAGATACGTAATGAAAATTTTTAATGAATTATTTTCTATGAACTTTTTGAAAAATGTCCAAAACCAATAAACTTTTACAAAGTAATCAGTATGTCTCTGAGAACAATCTGTGATTGCAACAATTACAGCTGCGACAAAACTTGCAGTGGTAAGTAGTCTAACAGTGACGCGAGTGTTTAAGACAGAGCATTTTAAATAACGCTTTTCCCGTACCATTAGGCTCAAAAAATATTAAGTCATTTTCTAGAATAGTTTCGTTTTAAAGAGGTAAAAGAATTTAATGGTCTCTGAGGATGTCTACAGCGAGGTTGTAATGGCTCATTCTCTACGAACTTTTTCAAAACTACCCCACTACCAATAAACACGTTTATAAAATAATTAGCATGCATTTGAGAGCACCTACATGTGAGATTTACTAATTCAAGCCTATCCTAACTGCCCATTATCTCAAGGGCAGTGGCACACTCTACACCCCTCTTCACGTCAAATGCTATGGAGCAACGAGAACAACGAGAATGCCAAAAAATTAGAAGAAAATCCTATAAAATTATTCCCTCTAAAAAGTTCAAAAGAGCAGTCCGGCACTATTTGAAAAAAATCTATTAAACCAAAAGTTCTCCTAAATTCAATTAATTAATTTTAAGTAGTTACAAACCTCAGAAAATAATTTGAAAAATGTGATGTGAAAGTTGAATTATGTAATGCAGAATTACTTTTATTTTAAACAAACGTCGCAGGTTTTTCGCACATTTTGGCGTCCCCACAAAAATGTTTATGAAAAAAAATGTTGGAATACCAAAAATGTTCTTGCTTACAGACTTCATTCATGGTTTTCAGCATAAAACTTTAGTTTTCAAGATAGTAAAATAAGAGAAAAAAAAATATCTGAAAAGAAACTATTTCAAATTCTCTGCATAATGAACTGTCAGTGGAAAATATTTTTTCGTGAAATGATGAGGCTTTGCTTAAATATATACGTTTCACTATTTTACTGATGTCCTTAAAGAACAGCAGTGTAAGAAATAATATCTGCTCTTACAAAAAAAGTCGATGCGCACCAACTTCAAAACAACTCTTGATGACTTGATAATAAAAATATCTCGTAGGATCTTACATGAAAATCGATATTGTGCACTTTTTTTTTCTCATGAAGGATTTACTAAGAGAACTTTTTCGACTACTTGTTTTGCTGTTGTTGTCATAGTGATAAATCATGATGGATATTTTTGCTGTTATTAACAGAAAACCTATTTAATTTTGAACTTATAACAAAGATTTGACTGTAAAAATTTTTGTTTTTCATTTTTCAGCTTTCAGAAATTTTCCTGCATTTTAAATAAGTACTTCTTGATTTGATTTATATTTAAGACAAAAATGGTGTATTTCATTTAGTTTATTCATTGTTAAAATAAGTGCTTTTAGCTGTAAACTTCTTGAATTTTTTAGCAGTTAAATAATTGTCAAATTTGAATATTATCATTAAATTTATTGCTTATTTCTCAATTGCTTGGACGTGAAACTCAAGAGGAAAATGATATAGATAGTGACACAGTCAGACTTTTTACTGGTAGCGCAGGGGGGGGGGGACTCACAACATTCATCACATGCATACATTTCAGCTCTAGTGTACTCTTCTTATAGTAATATGCATCAAGACCAAATGTTCCAAGAGTGGATGTGCCCTCCCAGAACATTTCTAGCAATTCCCTGCTTACGACTCTTCAGATGAAACAGTGAAATGCACAAAGCTTTATAGATCAAACAAAACAATGTACCAGGTGTATAAGTATGAAACCGGAATTTCCCATAGGTGGCGCTAGATGTCGATGTAATTACTGACTCATCACGTCAGCGGTGTCTTGTTATTGTATTGATATCCGACAAAAATTTCCAACTCACAATAACATGAGTTTCATTCAGTAGCATTAGTTTATTAGAGATAAACATGTCGAGTTTTGTGCCAATAAATTACGATTTGCGGACATCACTAGTTTTCTGTTTTCATCTGAAGAAAACCGCAGTCGAATTGCATCGAATGCTTGTGGAGGCGTATGGTGAGCATGCTCTCAGTAAAACACAGTGTTTCGAGTGGTTCAAACCGTTCAGACGATTTTGACGTGAGGAACGAAGAACGTGGAAGACCACCGAAAAAGTTTGAAGACGCTGACCTGCAAGATTTGTTGGACGAAGACCTGGGGAAACTGTCAATACTGAAAGCTACCGACAACAAATGACCAATTTGAATCGAGCTTTGGGTGCAAAACAACCAGAATACCAACAAAGACAACACACGGTGATTTTGCTGCATGACGACGCACCAGCACACAAAGCAAAACGGGTCCAGGAAACGATAGAGTCGTTCCGTTGGGAGATTCTTTTGCATGCGGCTTACTCACCGGACCTTGCCCCATCCGATTATTACTTGTTTGCATCGATGGGATACACACTTGCTGAGCAGCGCTTAACTTCTTACGAAGCTGTACGAAAATGGCTCAATGACTGGTTTGCCTCAAAAGATCAACAGTTCTTTTGGCGCAGAATCCACGAACTGCCAGAAAGATGGTACAAAGGTATAGAGAGCGATGGACAATACTTTGAATAAGGTACTTTGTATCATATCATTACAATAAACGTGTTTTTCCCGTAGAAAAATTCCGGTTTCATATTTACACACCTGGTATATATTTTATAAAACTCTCTAATATATATTTCTTTCTTTCTTTTTTTTTCTTTGTAGTTTTAGTTAACCCATTAATACCTGACATTTTTTTTCCAAAGATATTTTGTACACTGGTTACAAACAGTGTTTAATGGACAGGAAAAAAAATAAAAAAATATTATGTAAAAAAAATGTTTTATTAAGGAAAAAAAAATCGTCCCTCAAAAGTTACGATAGACCCCAGAGGGTACATACTTTTTTTACTAAAATTGTTGTCTGCCTACGATATAATATTTAAAAAGACGTTTTATAAGAAGACATAAAATCAGCAATTAACATAAACTGGGAAGCTGGGAATAACTTTGAAAACTTAGTTTTTTTTCTTGAGATTGTGAACGATGTAATTTTTGATAAAGATCATATTAAAACTGCTACAGAACACACTTTACAATGGTTATGTGCTGCAATCTGTTAATAACGAATTGAAACAATACCAAGGTACTAATTGAACACTATTATTTGGTTGAAATGTGCATTTTAGGGAAACTCAGACCTTTTTTATAGATCTTCCCTAAAAAGGGACGCAAGTCATTAATGGGTTAGATGCACACCGTGCTGACATTCGTATTGCAATATTTTCGTAATCTTGAGTGTTATTTGAATGGTTTATTTTTGAAATATCTTGTGATTTTGCTTGTTTCAAAACTAGAGTGTTTTGTAATTTAAAGTGTAAAAAGATTAAAAAATAAATAAAAATGTGCGAAAAGCGCGAAATACATTTTACATTCTAAGAATAAAAATTAAATACAAAATTTTCCATTGCGTTATCTCCACATCTATTCATCAATCTTTTTATCTATATTTTAAACTATTTCAATACGTCTTTGGCAGGAATTCAAGTGAAACACCATTGCAATCGCTTAGAATTGCAATCGCTACTGGAAGTGAATTACATTATCATCAACTTAACTTGGCACTGACGTCACTACGTTTGGAGCCAATAAGAGCTCACAAGCAGTCAGCGATCTCCTCTTATTCGCCAAGTAGGCTGTGACGTTTTATCTAGCTCGTTTTTCATAGGCAAACGTCAAGCAAACGTCACGATGTTTTTATCAAGAAACGTTCTAATGTAATTCATTTCCAGTAGCGATTGTAATTTGCGATCACCTGTTTCACTCGAATTCCTGCCTTTCTTTCACTCTCGTATATACTACGTGGATGCGTGAAAAAATAAGGCATAATAGTTCCGTAATGCGTATTGTAGGCAATGGTGAGTGCGACTGTGGAAAATGCAAATGTAACCCAGGTTGGACTTCTTCAGACTGCAGTTGCAGAGATTCAAATGATACTTGCATCAGTTCAGATAAAGTAAGTAAAAAGGTTTAATTTATTAACTAGCCGTCTTCGATGGGTAACTTTAGGTTCACCTACATATACAACTAACATGGTCTTCCTCGACAATAAAATTTCTGTTAAGAGCTGCATTTTTAGCAGTCAAGCATGAATAAAAGAAAAAAGTTAGGGCCATGCTCCACATCGACGTAAAGCAGAAAAATTACGCAGAAGCGTAAAATGGATTCAATGGTGTTCCTATGGAAAGTACCCGGATTTTCGGTTTCTGCCTTCAGTTTCGGTCGCGTTTTACGCTGATGTGGAGCATGGCCCTTAGAGTAAAGTTTTCCCTCAATGTCTAGAAAAGAGCATTTTTATGATTCAAAATTCAAATTTAGACCTCTTTGGCTTTTTTGTTTAAATTCAAGAATGTTAGTATTATTATTAACAGACGTAAACCTTCCATTGCACGGATTTTCTGGCGAAAGTCCCCCTAAAGGGGTCTATCAACATAGATGAGGGGCGAAAATTCCCCTATATTGGTTCTTGGGAATCAAAATACCCTTCTGTACCAAATTTGTGAAGATCGCATAAAAACTGAATTTGTATGAGGAAAAACAAATAAGGGAAAGGGGATGAACCCCTCCCCTATCAAGGCACTTGTGGGCCAAATTTGGTAAAGATCCGAGGTAAATTATGGATTTGAGTGAAGAACAAACACACACACACACGCGCATTCAAACATACATCTCTTTTTATAGGGATTTTATGTGCATTTCTTATTTCAACTAGTTCTTATTTCCATTTGCTCTTATTTTAATTTTTTTTTCATGATTCACTATCAATTGTAAAAGCCAATATTAAAATGGTTTTTACAGTTAATGTTAACAGGACAAGTTTCTTTTCTGTTTTTAAAATTGAAAGAAAAGTACTGTTATTTCATTTTCCTTAGTCCACTTGTTTACTTGCTTTGAGTTGTTGTTTATCCAGGAAGTAAAAGCTTTCAGCATTTCTTTTTTAATTCACTTCACATGAAAGTAATTGAGAGATAAAAGCTTTTCTCAATTAAATGAAGCAAAATAACTTTTCTGCATGAAAGTCAGAGTACAAATGTCTGAATAGGTTCTCATATTCTATTGCGCAAAATACATTTTTATCAAGCAGAAAGACGTTTAGCAAATTAGAGTTTGTAGTATGTTTTCAACATTGAAGAAAATCAGTGCATAAAGAAATGAGCTAACTCCACTTTCATGTAAACACACACACATACCCTGAGCCCCACCATGAGTTTCCTTCCTATTCCTACTTTCTAGATCACTTAATGAGCCCTTTCAACTCACCCATGTGGACTCCAAGAACACATTCTTATAAGGGGAAAAAAAAACCTGATTTAGAAATATATATAAATAAGTTTAAGAGCAACAATCTGAGAGAGTGTCACGCCTGTGATTCATGACCTCTCAGATTTTCTCCCAAAAAATTTTTTACAAAAAATTTTCCTGTGCATTTTTTGTAAAAAAAAATTTCACATTTCGCCTCAAAGAACTCAACAGTTCTGTTAAGACAAAGAATAGAGTATGATAGTGGCAAAAAATATTTCAATATGTTGTTGGCAGAGGAAGTTATGACCGTTTGAATATCGGGAAAATATGACATTTTTCATATTTCGGCCTTACGCAACTAAAAGCACGTTGAACTTTCCTCGATTATTTATACATTATTTTAAAGTGCTTACACTGGTCTTTCAAACGTCACTACTTTTGCCGTGCCAACTGAAATGTACAAGCTGTTTTTGGACCTAAACTCTAAATAACGTCAAAAATGCCTTGTTTTGAGGTCCTTCACTGACTTTATGGCAGCAACTTACCACAAATTTAACATTCCTTTTGTAAAGTTTCAACCTTCTATATTCCACATACAAAAAGAAAATTAGAGTTAAACAGTTCCTGGCAAGAGTTTCGGCTCACAGCAACTTCCATGTCTTGAAAATCTGCTTAATTTTTGATGCCGCACCTTCAACTTTAGGGATCCATAAAAACTAAACAACTCAACTTTAGAGCAAAACATTTTGGATTTGGTCTTTCAATAAGATAATAAACATTTGGTAATTTTTGGGAGAAAATCTGAGAGGTCATGAATCACCTCATAATGCTAGGCGTGACAGTTTCTCAGGTTCTTGCTCATAAACATGAAAATTAAGTGAGTTTTAGACATATCGATCAGAAAAAATATGAAAAAATAAAAATATGATCTGGGCTGCATTTTTCTTAAAGCAAAAGAAAAATATTTTCTGAAAAATATACAAGTAAAATCAAAATGTATTACCAATATTTAAAAAACAATACACATTTTACAGTTATTACTGTAAAATGAGCAATTTTTACAGTTTATTACTGTAATATTAGTTGTATTAAACTGTAAAAACAGCATTCATTTTTTACAGTGTAAAAATTTTGTCTTCACTGATATTGGTACCGATATTGGTACAGCACTAAAAACAAGTGAATATATTTTTGATCATTTTTACTTAATTTTCTTAAGCCGTATAAATTCTTCCTGGCAAAAATAATAACATGGGCAAATACAGTGGCGGAACGAGAATTTTTTCGTGGGAGATGTTTGTAGCTCAAAACTGTCGTTGTTGTTGTTTATGCCACTTGAAAGACCTAGCGAGCATGAATTTCGGACAGAAGAAAGAGGCTCATGAGAAAATGAGACACAATAATGTGGAAAAGTTTGAATCTGTCCTGAATAAATAATAGCATAACCACTTCTACATTTTAGGTAATGTACCGAAGGAGAGGTAAAGTTTCCAGCAGTTTTAAATCCATACTAACTGCTTACAAACGAAAACAGGCATTTCAAACCAACGGATTTATTGAGCTCGAACTGCACTGTACTCGGTATATAGTATTTGGTTTGGGCTCCGAACCCTTTGAATTTAGTGTCCATTGATTTATCCACTAGGCTATCTACGCACGTTTCTACCTTTTTAAAATATCATAATAGAATTCTAAAAATGAAATTTACAAAAATAAATGGTTATTTATAAGTAGGAATTAATCCCGCGCCTAGCTACGCAGCTGTACCAAACACTGCATGAAATATATGTTTGAGAAAGATGATGGGGAAAAGAAATTTTGAATACCTACTTCGGGCAATACAACTGTAATATGCTTTCTAAATCCTACTGCTTTGAAGAACCCTGTGTTTCATTTTTATTTCAGAAAATCTGCAGTGGTCATGGAATATGTAACTGCGGATCTTGTAAATGTGACACAGAGTATTTCGGAGCCTACTGTGATGATTGTTCTGTAAGTGCTTTTTATTTTAATGGTTTTAAAACTCGATTTCTTTCCTTGAATTATTTTCTACAATTTCTAGGTTTCAAAAAGAAAAAGCTGAGAGTCCAGCTACTAGAAAATAAATTTATCAGAAAAGTATTTAATGAAACTAAAAACTCATAAATGGGCAAAAATGAAATTGAACAACTGAGCAGTTCAGAATTTCTAGGTGGTGTTGCGGTGCACTCTAAGACTCAGAAATGTGCATCAAAAGGGGTAATGTACAGATAAACAATCGAATAAAGGAGCGAAAGGTAAAAATCGTTTTAATAATAAATAAATTTGCATCAACAAAAACAACAAGTGTCAAAGTTCGTCGTTGCCTCCCCACCAACGTGAATGCGTTGCTTACATCTGTTGAGAGGGAAATTTCTAAAAGTGCTAAAACAGAGATTCTTAGGAACAGAGATTCTTAAATTCTCTAGAACAGAGATTCTTAACCACTGATCCGGTGAATCGGCAATTGTTCTAGAAAAAAAAGGGGGTGGGGGCAGCTCCTTCGATTTTTTGACTGATCTACGTTAAAGAACATTTATCTTAATCGATTAAAAAAAAATTCATTTTATACGTTATTTTTCCCTCTGATTTTAGCTTACTCTTCATAATATTCTGTGATTTTTCTCAAAGGTTTATCGAATTATTACTAAGTACAGTAGTTACTTATCTTTCAAGTAAACCATAGTAAAAAGATCAAAGTTGAAGGTTGAAATTCTTAAATGTTTAGTGTTTTTGTATTTTAAAAAAGAAAAAAAAAACAGCGGTTTGATTTTTTAAGCATTATTTTCCGTTTAAAAATGGTGGGAAAACGCTGCTAAAGGAAAATTGTGCAGGAAAGTCTATCGCGTCAGTAAACCATTTCCGACTCTGCATTGCAGTACGATTTTGGCGGGATACACCTTACACAGCCCTCTCTAATTCCTCTAAGAATTTTTGAAACATTTAACCAAAAACCCCTGTGATATATGTACGCATGCGACATTTGGTAGCATATTATTACAATGGAGTTAGCCTTAAAGATTGTATAATTGTTAATAAAGTACAATTATTGTTAGTTACTGTTTACTCTTTCCATGAAAAGTACAAACCTGTTGTATTTTTTTAAAATCTATTCTTGACAGACGTGTCCTGGAAAATGCGATGAGTTAAGAGAATGCGTTGAATGCTGGCTGCGTGATCAGAAAGGAGCAAATCTCACATGTTTCATGTGTGGAGATGCCAATGTCCAGCTAGTGGATAGCCTTGAAGGTAAAATACCAGAAGTAGCTTTGTCACTCAGAAACAGTGATACGGTCAATGCCTTAGAGTTTGAAAGAGTTTAAAAAAAGCATAAAATCATAAAAGTACTTATTTTTTTTGTGGTGGAGACCCAAGGTTTTATTTCCAGAATATGCTCTTACCTTTGAGCATCTAATTCTTTCGAACAACAGTTTTTTTTATCACACATTATGGCATTTACTCTTTAATTGATATTTTTAATTTCAAGTAGACACATGAAGTAATAATGTAATTGCAACAAAGATTATTACAGTTACACAAAGCCCAAACATTCTTTTTCCAATCAATTGTGTATGAAGTCACGGTATGTTATATGTTGACGACGATATGTCGCTGCTTGAAATGAACAGTGGCATATCTGCAAAAATCGATTTTTTTTAATTACATCAAAAAATTCATTTTTTTAAAACTCTTTCTTGTGGTAATATCGGCATATCTCTAGTTTCAAAATATCACGCAGCAATCGCTAGTGTCGTTGTGCATAGTTGGCACGCTTTTCCTAGTAAACAACGACACAGCCGCCATTGCGTCAGTTCTGAAGAAGTGCTTGGAGGAGGATCATCTATGACTCTGTAAGTTGATTCAGCATAAGTATTCTTAATACAATTTTACTTCAAAATACCATTTTACTGCAAAAACTTAGAAACGCTCTCCTGAAAAGTCGTGTTTTGCAAATATGCCACTGTTCATTTCAAGCAGCGATATATTGTTTTCCGCCTTTATATCAAAAAGATTAATTATATGACATTATTACCATTACTATTACTACTACTCATTTTTATTATACTATTATTATTATCATTATGTAAAAAATAAAGAAATGTCCTCTGTAATAAAAGAAAAACACAGCAAACAAGTTTAAGACTGCGTAAAGAATTGCTTAAAATTTTGTACTGGAATTAAATCCTGTGCATTTATATTTCATCTTCAGAAAAAAAAATCATGACGTTTAACACTATTTTAATGAAAATTAACTTTTATGAGGAGAAGGGAAAATGTTTTTTAATGCCTGTTTTAGATGTTTTACTGTTTTAAATGATTATATTTTTAATTTGTTTTATGTTTAAAACACGATATTTATTTTTGCATACTATTTTTATTTTTCCTATTAGTGAAAGGAAACGAAAAACAGTGTATGTTTGAAGACGAAAATAACTGCAGGTTTTATTTCAAATATATTTTTAATAAAGAAGGTGATTCTACAGTCCATATAAAATCTGTAAGAGGTAAGATTTTAGGCGCAATTGAGCAAATAGTTTAGAAATAATATTTATGCTTGTTAAGGCTCCCGTGTGTTTTGATATATATGAGTTGTAAAGTGAGACATTGTAAATCAGCGTACAAATAAAAATGCTAAAAAGCGTTTAAAACTTTGAAAACTGTTGCTTTAAGGAATAAGCTTCAGTACATAAAGAGAGAAGTTCACAATAACTAGAAGAGTAAGAAAATGAAATGAAACGAATAAGAGCATACATTATCTGCGTATATGTAAGGATTTATACAGAGTGCTAGCCAGTTGTCACACCAATAATTTCTGAACTGCAACAGCTATAATCATAAAAGGGGGTTCACGTATAGTAAAGATGCCATGCACTGCAAAGCCACTGGACAGCCAAATCTAGAATTAGCTTTCTTAACCCTGAAACGGTACTAGATACGGGGAAAAAAGCAGCTCAAAAGCTGTTCGGCATCATCAAATTTAGTCATTTTTCTCACAGTATGGTCAAAACCACTAAAAAACGGACTTACTGATTTATTAAGACACACAGACTTTATGTTATTGATCCGCGTGTCTTAAGAAACCAGAACTTTTAGTTTAGTCAATAGTACAGCATAGCTTGAGACACAGCAAATAAGCTGCTTGGGTTTATCAATAGATATATTTTAAGCAAAAATGAGAAGTTCTTCTACCCTTATGTAGAAGTTTAATAAGATTTCATTTGGAAAATGCTGTTCAGTTATTTTGGTCTTATTATCGTAAGAAATATATTAATTTGTTGGAAAGGGCTCAAAGGAGGGCTATAAGGTTAGTAAATGGACTTTCTAATTTAGACTATGATTCCAGGCATATAATGCTTAATACGTATAGTCTTGAGCAAAGAAGAGCCAGATGGGACATGATTCATTTGTTTGAATTCATCACCATGAAAGATATTACAGGGTTAAGTTTTTTGCACGGAAAGTAGGACAAGGGGTCATTGTTTTGAGCTATTTCAATCTAAGCGTAATCTGAAAATTAGGAAAAAATACTACTTCAAAGAAGGGTTTTTGTGGGCACTTGGAACATCTTACCGGAAAAGGCGATAATGAACAAGGTAATAGATAGCTAGAAGAGGGCCATTGATTACATACCTGTAATCTATCTTTGATTACGTTAGGGAAAGTAATTGGAACCAGAACTCATTCGCGAATATTTTGTCTACTTATAAACTTAAATCTTAAGCTCTTGCTTGGCTTAAAACGTAAAACTAAATCTCTCATTTATTTTCAGAGTGTCCAACACCTGTTAACATCATTGCTATAACGTCAGGAGTGGCTGGTGGTGTCGTCGCAACTGGGCTGTTTTTATTAATGATATGGAAGATATTAACATCTATTCACGATCGAAGGGAATTGGCGAAATTCGAGAAGGAAAGACTGATGGCAAAATGGCAGAAAGTAAGATTGTCTACGATTCATAGTTTTTAGCTCTGACAGATGAGCTGTTTCGCAAGTTATGAAAATGTAAAGGAAAGTTCTAGGAAAAGGTCTAATGTAGCCGTTTCACAGTTCGCTTCAAGTCAGATCTTTAGTATTCATTTACGGGATAATGCAAAAAAAAAAAATAAATACCATCTCTTGTATTATCGTCAAAAATGATGCAGAACTATAACCGGAAAACTTAAAAATTAAGTTTGTTAGTTTATATGAAGTATAGAGTTTACATACATTATGCCCGATTAGTTGACAGATCATCTTGGATACTGTGCAAAAAGCAATAATCCTCATACAATGGAACAGGATTATATGGGTTTTTGTATCGCAGAAATCTTTTTCACTTATGGCAAAGTTTAATTTAACACTAGCTGCCAGGGCAGCTAGATTAGCTTCCTGCAGCATGTTGGTGCATAACGTCCCCCCTCCATAGCTTTTACTTCATTCTGATGTTATATTATTTGATATAATTTAATGTTCATAAGATTTCAAGACATACTACGCACGTGGTCCGGCGTTGCACGGGCACTTCGGGCCTTGAAAGTAGTGAGGAAAATTTAAAGAAACTACTCCCCGCCAAGGCGGCTCGCCAAGAGGCGCCTTCGCGCCTTTTCTTTTTTCCTGCATCAAAAAATCATTTGAATTATTGAGCTGTTGCACGGGCATTTCGCGCCTTCAAGATGGTGAGGAAAGTTTCAGTTAGTTCTGCTCGCTCAAGGGAAAGAAGCAGACATAGATACTCAGTTTTTAATATAAGTAGATGGCTTTTCAACAAATGAATGTTTCAAAATATTTCTAGTAACTAGTGATAAAAATACTACGTAAGTGGCCCGCTTATGAGTTTCGTGTTTGATTTAGTTAAGCCTTCATTCAAAATTCTTATTTTCATTGTTATTACTGTTTCATAGCAACTACGTTTTGCAACAATGGATTTCATATTTAATCATTTATTAGGCTTAATCGCTTTAAATTTGACTACTTAATAATTGATATCTTCGCTAATTAAAATCGTATAATTATATAAATTGAAACTAATGAAGCCTAAAAAATTACCTATCTATCGGTACCTGGTCGACTTTCAGTTCATTGGCGTTCAGGAGAAAGAAGCGTGACATAGATAGAAAGAAAGATACTCAGTTTTTAATATAAGTAGATGCTTAGGTTGAAGAAAGTTAAAGAAATTTAAATAAAAAACCCATTTACAGAAAAACATAAGAATTTTCAAAATAATTATTTTTCAAACTCACGAAATATCTTTTCCTGTATACGAACTAGCATACGCAGCTCTTAATGCTCAGTTCAGAGAAGTCAAAATCTACGAAGAGCTATTCTAGTCGAGAGAATATATCTGTTTTCGAGAAGTGAAAAGGAGCGGACCTGTCCCTTTATCAAGAGTACTCCATTGTCACGTGACAGATCACCGCATGTATTTTGGTGCAATAATTCATTTTTGGTTTTCGTTTATTGTTGCTTTAGTTATACTAATTTGACTTGTAGGAAACTTTTCTCTCCAAACAAAAGAGAACTCTACGCCCACTGAAATTCAACGGAGTTGGGGAATGTGAAATGACAGTGTAATAATATCCACTTTCGTGCTGGCGAATAAAATTTCAACCCCAAATGTTCCCTATTTATATCTGTTCTATAGTAAAAATAAGGAAAGCATGTAACTGGCGATTTATGTAAATGGAATACAATATGGCGAATTTTGTTTCTGAGTACTAAATCTGTACCTCAGAACCAGACTAACGTAAGTCCACTTTCGTCATTTTTCAGTAGAGGGGAAAAACGATGTATTCGACAATCGTTTTTCCCCTCTACCGAAAAATGACGAAAGTGGACTTACGTTAGTCTGGTTCTGAGGTACAGAAATATAGTATTCATGTATGAAACTTATTCCCATCTTAAAACCTTGTAACAACTTCAACACTTCACACTTCAGAGTCACTCGTACCTACCACAGCTCATGATTTAACCGGGATAGAGCCCTGAAGAGTGATCTGTTCTTTTGATTCAGACCAAGGCCCGAGCAAACCCTTGGTCCAGTACTCCCAGAGGTATCGTTTCATTTGAAGGACTTTGTGATCACAAGCATTTCAATGAATACGGTAGATCTTTAATGTACTAGGAACGAACCCGGGACGCTCAGGTTACGAGTCAGACGCCTTACCGATCGGGATACCACGGCTCCTTACAGCAGTTTCCATGTCATCAGAAAACGACTAATTTCGTAGAACGAACTCTTCCGGAGAGTAGAGCTTCACATCCACTTTGAGGGCACCTGGTGCAACTTCCTTGTTTATCCAAATTTCAGATACATCTGTTTTAAAGTAGGGTCATTCCATGTCAAGTGTACGAGTCGTCCCCACTCGACCCCCTCCGATTTTGATGAAAATTTTTTTGGATATACATATAAGACTTGCATGAAACCATACCAAATTATAGCTCTATAAGCCTTATGGTTTAGCCAATAAAAATTATGGAAAAAAGGCCTCTTTTTCGTGTCTTGAAAAAAATGACCAAATCGTCAAGTTTGTGCTTTTATTGCTCGCGACCTAAGACGATTATCAGGCTCAAATTTTTTGATTCTGATCACTGTTTAGGGTAGAATACTTGTGTAACTTGTGTAACAAAAGCTCCATACACTGTAGATTTTTTGCAATTTGCTGCCAAAGTTGGTAAAAAATCGTATTTTAGTAAATTTTGACCATACGTCATCAGCTTGTATCTGCTGAGAGAATGACTTTCTGAGGCTAATTCTTTCCTCGTTTATAGCCTGATAGTTCGTCCGAAAGGTGTGCAAGTGGCATCTCGATAGCTCAAATAATTGCTGAATTATGCGAGTTGAAATTCCAGTTAAATTTCTTTTTTCTCAATTTTGTCTCAATTTCAAAGGGCAATATCTCAAAAGGGTCATCTTGGATTTGAATTTTCTTTACATCATTAGAAAGAACACACTTTTCTTAACTAAAAAACGTTATTTTTATTTTTGAGATAAACCAGTTTCAAGGGTTATTGCAGGTCAAAAATGTGTACGCCATTCAACGTGAAATCAAAGAAAAAAAGACATAAGACCTCAAAAATTGATGTCAATTTGTTCTATTAAAATTTACAGGAGCTATTGTACTTATGCTCTGATAGAAAAAACCTTTTTTAGATGTTTTTGAACTTTAGTTTTTGTGTGCGCATCCGTAAAAACTCAAGAAATGGCAAAAAATAAAGTGTCGTTTTTAACAAAAATAATTATCTTCTTATCGCTGTTATAAGAGCTTGAGTCTTTTCCTATGTGTTATTTTTAAGCTCTTGAAACAGAATTTCGGATGATATGTCACTTGGCAAGGTTGTAGGTCATTAATGTTTCAAGGTCATAAAAAGCATTTTCCCATTTTTCATCAATTTTGTTTATGGGCAAATTGCAATCATAGGCTGAATATCTAAACACATCCTCGGCAGTATAGTGAATGGATTTTCAATTAATACTTATTATATTTTCAATTATTATTGTAATCATTTATTTACACGGTGGAAATAATTGCAATATTCAACTCTATCGAAAACTTTCGTTATCGCATTTTAGAAAAATGGCTCTGAAGTCCTATTATACATATTTTTTATCACGTACACATCATAATAACTGTTTTATTTATTATTTATCTAATTTATTAATTATTTTTATTTTTATTTATTTATTTATTTATTTTTTGAAAAAGTAAACAATGCTTTTTATGAATTTAAAAAATTAATAACACCTTGCCAAGTGACATATCATCCGAAATTCTGTTTCAAGAGCTTAAAAATAACACATAGGAAAAGACTCAAGCTCTTATAACAGCGATAAGAAGATAATTTTTGGGGGATTAATTAAGGAATTATTTTTGTTAAAAACGAAACTTTATTTTTTGCCATTTCTTGAGTTTTTACGGATGCGCACACAAAAACTAAAGTTCAAAAACATCTAAAAAAGGTTTTTTTTTCTATCAGAACATAAGTACAATAGCTCCTGTAAATTTTAATAGAACAAATTAACATCAACTTTTGAGGTCTATGTCTTTTTTTCTTTGATTTCACTTTGAATGACGTACACATTTTTGACCTGCAATAACAATTGAAACTGGTTTGTCTCAAAAATAAAAATAACATTTTTTAGTTAAGAAAAGTGTGTTCTTTCCAATGATGTAAAGAAAATTCAAATCCAAAATGACCCTTTTGAGATATTGCCCTTTGAAATTGAGACAAAATTGAGAAAAAAGAAATTTAACTGGAATTTCAACTCGCATAATTCAGCAATTATTTGAGCAATCGAGATGCCACTTGCACACGTTTCGGACGAACTATCAGGTTACAAACGAGGAAAGAATTAGCTTCAGAAAGCCATTCTCTCAGCAGATACAAGCTGATAACGTATGATCAAAATTTACCAAAATGCGATTTTTTACCAACTTTGGCAGCAAATTGCAAAAAATCTACAGTGTATGGAGCTTTTGTTACACAAAGAGGCTATTCTACCCTAAACAGTGATCAGAATCACCAAATTTGAGCCTGATAATCGTCTTAGGTCGTGAGCAATAAAAGCACAAACTTGACGATTTGGTCATTTTTTTTCAAGACTCGAAAAATAGGCCTTTTTTCCATAATTTTTATTGGCTAAACCATAAGGCTTACGGAGCTATAATTTGGTATGGTTTCATGCAAGTCTTATATGTACGTCCAAAAAAATTTTCATCAAAATCGGAGGGGGTCGAGTGGGGATTTTTTCGAAATTTGGGACACTTGACATGGAATGAACCAGTAATGAAATGAAACCCATTTTTTCCAATTCATGTAATTTCATTTTACATTTCAGTAATTATTTGTGTTTTGTATTTTTCATTCATTTGATCTTCTAGGTTGACAATCCTATTTACATACAACCAACTTCTGAGTTCAGAAACCCTGCCTACAGAGGAGACTGATTGCTCAGTTTCAGATGAGACTGCATTCTGATTATTTAAAGTGACTGAGAAGCTATTTATTTTGTCTTTGTATTCCGTCGATCTTCAAAAATAAAACTGATTCGTCACTTTGTTATTTATTTCAAAGTTACTTTGGTTCAAAATGCACACCAACAAATTTGCATCAAAGAAAATAGCATTTTAGTCTGGTTGGGACGCCACAAAGCGCAGTCATTAATGCATTCTAACCAATTCTTCACATTTTAATAAGAATTTCATACAGAACTATACAATCCTATTTTCCACATATCGTCGCTTTGGAAGAATAACGCTGCAACTCAAAAAAATCGAAAAATGACATTTTTATATCATTTTGTTCGGAAAAAATCGCTCTTTATGATGAATAAGGTTACAACTCAAAAGTGTCAAAAATATCCGCTAGGGAGCAATTTTTGGAGTACACTGATGTAGCTCAAACTACCTTCATTCTTTTTAAAATTACGTCATTAGTTAAAATGCCATTGAAGTCAATCATGCTACATTAGAAAAGAGATTAAAATGCGGGTTTTTAATGCTAGTTTCATTAAAATAGTCGCAATAGTTTTGAACACAAGCGCGATAGAAGTTTCTGAAAAGTTAAAAATTGCTCTCCTGAAAAATGGGCTTCTTTGAGTTGCAGCGTTTACTTCCAAAGCGACGATATGAAATCGACTTTATATTTATTGTCGTTTTTGTGGATCTTATATTAAAACAATCTTTTTAAAATAAGACATGTCTCTGTTGAGCTACATAAGAAAGAAAAAAACCTAATTTATGAAAAGCAATTTGGAAATGATGCTTTAAAACTCTTTCGCATTATATTTTAGTATATTCCAATGATTAAAAACTTCAGATGAGAAAGTTGATAGCGTATAGGCATAACTTTGATATTTAAGAGTATAATCATTACATAAGTCTCCCTGTACTTAAGAAAAAAATGTGAATTAAGTTGGAGTACTTCATTTTCGTTTCTTTTTTTCCCTCCAAAAAGCTTTCCTGGGGAAAAAAATGCAAACTGAGGTGCATAAAAATCAGTTTAACTTCATTTGTCTACGTATTTTTTATATACATCTACGTATTAGATTCAAAGATTTACCTGTTTAAATTCGGATTTTATGAGATATTTATGTTCTACAATATTATTATATTGCTCAGCGATTTGTTATTCCTAAAGAATAAAAAAAATCAATTTAAAACATTTTTCATGAAAGAAATCAATAATGAGTAAAACCCAAAAAGCAACGTCTAAAAGCACACATACGTCAAGTAAAAAATCGGCAAACATGTTTCAAAGGCATAAAGAGTCCTTCTTCAATGCCAAGCAAGAAATATCAAGAAACTATTTCTTGCTTGGCACTGAAAAAGGAGGCTTTATGCCTTTGAAACATGTTTGCCGATTTTTAACTTGACTTATTTGTGCTTTTCGACGTTGCTTTTTGGTTTTTACTTATTTGTACACAAATTGAACTGTTTTTAAATCAATAATGGTTGAAATGTTTGACGATAAAATGTCTAATAACTTGAGAAATGTGTTTGATGTTAATTTTATATAAATAAAAGTTTTCTTTTTACATAGAAGAGACACATATTTCTTTTATAAATGTGTTTCGTACGTCAAAAAGAAAAAAAATGTTTGAAAAAACCTAAAACAAGCCTTAGTCAATTCAGAAACATATTAATATGATTCTAAAAAATGATGTTGGTAGAATAGCATTGGCATTTTTTATTGGAAATAAAAATATTTTACTTCAATAATCATTGAAAAACTTAAAGTAATTTAAACTTTAAATTGACTTCACTTTATCAGCTCAAAAGTTTTCTTTGAGAAAGGATTTCCTTGAAACCCCGAAACACGTATCCGCAAATAACTATAAGTCATTGTTTTTTAATTTTTATTTTCGTGCATTTTTATTCTACTAATTCTTTCATCAGTTACACTTTGAATTCATTTAGCTTTCTTTTATAACAATGTTTCTGCTCTGTTTTTTCTTGCTCCCTTTTCTGTATATTTTTATTTTACTTAATTTATGCAATTTATTTCTGTAAGCCTGCAAGAATTTGCTATGATGCACACATCAACTCAAATAGAAAATAACATGATGCAGCACATTTCAATTAAATTTAACCCGGTAGAATTCGCGTGCTAAATAGAATGCAAAAGGTCGCACGGGGTATCTGTATGACCCAATCTATTAATTTTTGAATAATGCAATTTATGCATGTAAATTTTTACAAAACTTCATTTGTCAATTCGTAAAACAGATATTTTTGCACAAAATGAAGATTTAAGAGACTTTCAATTGACTTAATCTCGACCAGGGACGTCTTTCAAGTTTTTCCAGGGGGGGGGGGCAAAGGGTCCAAACACAATGCAATTCCACCGGAAGACATCAAAAACCACGCCCACTTATTTGTAAATACATTGATTTCTCAAAGCCAGGGGGGCAATTGACCCCCCTGCCCCCCCTATAAATGACGGGCCTGATCTCGACTACTTTCAATGACTAATTCTCGACACGTTTCTTAGATAAGCGTACTACCTTTTCAAAAAAAGAACGAGATCAAGAAAAACCATTGAAAATATACTTAATGCATACGCATTAAATTTCACAAGCCTTCACCACAGACATAATTTAAATGAACCGTGCAAGTAAATAGCTGACATTTAACACAAGATATATATATATATTTTTTTTGGGGGGGGGTTTGGCTCCCAGTTGTATTCGGCCTTTAGTTACAGATAGCCATCCAAAAAATAAATGCAGTTTCTCAACAAATGAAAATCACCAGCTTTTGAAAGGTGTTGTTGAAAGACAGCATCTAGAAATTAAGATATTAAAGTTCGGGATCATATCAGTTGAACTGCGCACTCGAAAACAGAAGGTTTTAAGTGACTGGGGTGACTCAGGACCCTATGCGAGTTCTCTCGGGTTAAATGAGAAAAATACTATAAAAAATTAATAATAAGATTTTAAAAAAAGCCTTATACCTCTATGAAATCGGATAATTTTAATGAAGCAAAAGCAGTTGAATGTCAGTTCTTAGATAATAACTTTTTTAAAAATGTAAAGTATAATTTCTTTAAAAATCTGAAGTCAGAAAAAAACATGAAATTTACACAATAAAAATAAGTAAAGTCATAAAAAAAAGCTTTCCACTGATTTAAACTCTGACACTTGTCAACAGTATGCAGTAAAGAAAACAAACAGATAAAGGAAATCTAGGAAGGAAAAACTCAACGCGCACTTCGCAGTTAGCCTTGAAATTCCGTTCATGGTCAGAACGAATTGTTTTTCCCGATGGGAGTATTTACAAGCAACTTTGTGGAGTCGGAATCAGAAGGATTTTGGGAAAAAGGAGTCGGAATTTGGATCCAAAAGTTTTCAAGAGTCGGAGTCAGAGCTTGTCATTCTTCCTCCGAGTCCTTAAGGGGTTACAGTACCTCAAAAATAACCAAAACACCATAAAAAGTTTTGTTGCTTATTTCAAAAGTAAAAGTTATTTAAAACACTCAGAAAAAATAGAATTGTTCTAGCTAAATTATTTAAAAAGTTATGAGTGACTTTAGCGCATGCATGCTATGTGTTCTAATGGAAAAGGAAAACTTTAAAGTGCTTTTCTCGGTGATCAGTTTTTAGTGTTTCTATGTTACTGGAAATGCTAAGGATTTTTTTCTATTGAAGATATTACTTTAAAGCAATATTTTTTGCACTCAGGATAATATATTTAACAAAACTGTGCATTGAATAAGCGTTTTATAAATTACAAAAAATTTTAGAGTTTGTTAAACCTCGAAGAACAAAATTTTTTAAGAATTTTTTACATAAAAGGTCACAAAATATTTTCTAATCAAAATATAAGAAAATGAATGCGCAGATTTTTTGAGGTAATCCTTGTGATCATTTCGCAAAAAGAAATTTTAAAATTAGTGCAGAAACAAAAAAACCTTAGAGTTTTTAAAAAATTGAAATTTTCTTAATTTTTTCAAAATTTCAAAAAAAGTTTTCAAAATTTTTAATGTTTGAAAATAAATTATTGATTGTTAAACAAGTGCAGAAACAAATATTTCAAAGAATTAACTTTTTCACTTAAATTAAAGAAATTTGTTAGAAATGTACTGTAACCCCTTAACTCTGCCAGGCCATTGGCATAAGATGGAGTCGGAGTCGAACTGGTTTTTCGGTAAACGAATCGGAGTCGAAGTTTCTAAAATTTTAGGAGTAGGCAAATTTCAGGAGTCGATCATATTTTCTCAGACTGCAGCTTTAACTGGAATTTTGGATTAAATCATTCAAAAATCGACAAACTATAGCTCAATTTTTAAACGGTAAATACTTGTTGTTTATTTTACCACTTCGGACACCTGAGCAGGAGCAGATACATCTACTCGATTTAAGGCGGAATTTGTACTTCTTCCATTTTTACGAGCATCATTAAGGTGGAAGTTCGATCTAGCTCAACACACGTGCTATAAGATCCTTTTATAGGGCGGGCAGACTTTTACAACGTACACATGCACATAGAAAAAGAACAAAAGAGAGAGAAAGTACATTCACACGCGAGCCAGAATTCGAACCCGGGGCCGCCCCATCCTAATCATACTTCTCTGACCGCTAGACAAGATGGCCGGCCTGGTAGATAGTCCAACATAGGACTTACCAAATTCGAGGCAAAAAATCTTCATGGCACTCATTCAGCTCTGTCTCCGAATCAGGAGCATTCAACTTTGAGGAGTCTTTTGAACTTACCGTTTTCTATCCGTAGAAATCTCTTGATGTCGAAGCTGAAAAAAATTGTGATATCAAAACTTAATCATATTAAAATTTACATAATTATTACTGCATCTTTACTTCATCACAATATTTTTTTTCAGTTTAGCGTTCTTCACCTAAATCAGGGAACTAATACATGACTTGAAGGGGGGGGGGTCTTGACTAATATATTTGAAATACTGAACTTAAACTAAATTTAAAATGATATTCAGTACGCAAAACGTTTAATTATATTTACTTTGATCTTTCATTACAACTAAGGTATAACTAAATTATGGCGCTTTGATTCATCAAATAGGGATCACTTATAGAAAGTCTGTCAAAATTCGATT
Source organism: Uloborus plumipes (assembly GCA_038373865.1). NCBI lineage: Eukaryota > Metazoa > Arthropoda > Arachnida > Araneae > Uloboridae > Uloborus > Uloborus plumipes. Next base: position 38,037 of record JAXGGA010004659.1, on the reverse strand, counting down.
CCGAGGAACTCAGGTTGAAGACAGCTGCTCTGAACAATTGGAGGATGAAATAATCTGGAAAATATCCCAGTGGTTTTTCTTTGGTGCTCTTCTTATTGCGTCATTCAAGTTTTCACCGCAAAACTTTTTCCCTGCAGACATCGCTTATAACAGCTTTGAAGTTTTCGCCTTAATGTTACCATAAATGTAAATCAAGTTTTCATATAGCTGTGATTTACAATAGTATGTCTTAAGTGGATGTTGTAACTTTTCATCTGCGTCATCTTTTTCAATAATGGTGTTTTCCATTAGGAATTTCTCAGTTTCATTATTAAATGTACATATTATTTTAATAATTCATTGATCAATATTAAAAATTTAAAAGTTCTTGGAGTTTGAAATAATTCCTCTGCCCGTTGTTCAGTAGCACTATATTCTTTATTTACTAATTTTTATTCCTTATTCATTTAAATTTTACTTAATTTTTATTTACTTTACTTTTATTCTTTACTTAAATAATGCAGTAAGTTTATTTCTTCACGGTTTTTACTACAGCAACGTTTATTAATGGATTATAAATTTTTGGCTAGAGAAAAAAAGACTAAAGAGAGAGAGAGATAAAGAGAGAGAGAGAGAGAAAGAGAGAGAGAGAGAAAGAAAGAGAGAGAGAGAAAGAGAGAGAGAGAAAGAGAGAGATTGTATTGAGCAGTAATTTACCGCCCCTAAGCCAGGACTAAGGGCTGCAGCTAGATTTTGTATGTTTGAATTTTGCTACTTCATCGTAATGCTAATTTTAACCCTTCGTAAACAATTTCCCTAGTGTAGATTGTTTTGAGAAGATCTCTCTATTTTCAAATAAAAATTATTGCAATTAAATTTTGCATTCAACGCTCTGATAAAATCTTGACATTTCTTATTGAAAAGTAAAGAGTGTACTTTTCTGAGACAAAAGGTGTGTGTTCGTAGAGGGCTTTTGCAGTAAGTATCTCCAATGGTGCATGTTTAATTGCAATAAGTCATGAAAACTTCTGTTTACATTCAAAGTTGAATTACATCTACAAAAATTGCAATTTGTAACTGAATTTATTTAGTTGTACTTTAATTAAAATATTGCGAACATTTTCGAGTCTGAAACAGAGACAAGAAAAAAGCAACAATGTTATTAAAGAAATTATCGTTGTACCGTAGAAGATCGCTGAAATTAAAGATAAATGAGAAAATCTAGAAATATTAATATTTTTATTATAGCTAGCAGTTTATTTATTGAAAAAGCAAATATGTCAGAGCTGTAGTCTTCTTATTTTTTACTAAACCTCGTTAGTTTTTGTTGCTAAGGATATATAAAAATATTCGATTTTAAAAAGTTAATATTTTCCTTTTTCTTTTTTTTCATGATCCTTTAAAAAGAGAATTTCTTGTATTTCAAATTGCATTTCAATTTTCAATTCAATGCAATTATTTTTCATTGTAACCTTTCAAGTTCAAGGTAAAGAAACTTTTGCAACTTAACAGAAAAAATATGTGAAGTTGAGATCAAAAACTGCGAAAAGATAAAAAGGCACAGTTAAAATTAGACAAGGGGAAAACTCCACCGAGCGAGTGCGTGCTGATGCAACACAACGCCATCTAACGGCAGCCGCGCCGACATCAAAAGAACATTTTCAAGAGCAAATCACTCCTCATGAAGGACGTTGAAGGTCGGGATAGGAATCCCTTCTCTCTCTCTCTCGCTCTCCGTCAAAAGCGTCAGACGAGAGTTTGCTCTCACCTGGTTTCTTTCTTTTCATATGTGCGCTTGAACTTTTTGGTGGTGTGTTATCAATTCGATGCTGTTTGCGCTGCTAGATTGCGCTGATGCTGAGAAATAACAGTTCTGTGAGCGCTTGCAGCTTGAGTAGCTGCCGGCTCAAGGCGGAAGCTTTAGCTCGAGCTTTGAACAGCAGGATATGGCCGTGCACGTGGGTCGGTGGAGAGGCTTCCGGTGGAGATGGGATGTCGGCGCCTGATGAGGAAGATGATCTGTACTTCGATGCCTCTCCCTCCCCGATCGAAGACGAGGAATCGATTGTTCGATATCCGAACAGCTCGGCGGCCACGGTGGCCGGCCGTGCTAAGCTCTACGAGCTGCTCCAGCAGCACGTTGCCGATGACGCAACCGAGGTCTTCTACGACGTCAGCGAGGACGGCACTTTGACAGATCAGAAGCACGCGGTGGAAATGGGCCACGCGGACGGACACACTCAGGGCTCGAACTGTCAAAAGTGTCAGAGTGGGGACATGGATGTTAATGACTCAGATATCTGCAATCATGACTCTGGAAAGGATCTGGTGTCTTCGGAAGAGCTTTACCATCCTGAGAGTTATCGCGTGGACAAATCTCCCGGTAACAATGCAACGGAAGGTAACCTGTCGGATGGTAAGTCAATATCAGAAACTCCTATGGTGTCTTCAGAACAGCTTTACCACCCTGAAAATTCTCTCGTTGACGAATACCTTGGTGACAGTGCAACGGAAGAGAATCTGTTAAATGGTAAGTCAATGACAGACATTTCTCTGGTGTCTTCTGAACAGCTTTGCCACTCTGGAGATTACTGCGTGGGTAAATCTGACAATGACAAGGCATCAGAGAATGATGTATCCGACGGTAACTCAATGTCAGACATATCTGAAACCAACATAAATTTTAATTTTAACGAGCAGTTAGAAAATTGCGGACTAGACTCTGGAAGCCTTAACCATGAAGATTCATGTTCTTTAAATACTATTAAAATGAAAACTAAGCAATCCAATCAAATTCGATTTTCTGACAATGATCGAGAAGAAAATTTTTCCAACGAGTTGCTAAGTAGCATTAATGACATAAGCTCTCTTACTTTTAAAAATTTCAAATCCGCAGAAACTGGCGAAAATAATGAAAATGAATATCCTTTATTAGATGAAACAGAATACAATGACAGAACTGAAAAAAGAACTACTTTCCCCAAAACTGTTTTTCCAAAAAATATCAAATGCAAAGATTTGGAGGATACAACAAATGTAGAAGTTGATGAAGACGAATTACATGTGCTAGAATATTCAGGTGGAAGGGAAAGTATTGAAGAAACAATTGAATGTGATAAATCTAGTCCAAAACTTAAAACTATGGTTTCGATTGAGATAACAGAAGATTCATCAACAAGTTCCTTAACTGAATCAGAAGGCAAAAGTGATTCTCCCAAAAGTAGCCTTCACGTTTTTATTGAAGACCGTCCAATGATTTCTCGAAGCACTTCTCTTAAAACAGGCAAAACGCCACCAGGCACACCAAGTAGGAAAAAAATCGTTCGTTTTGCTGATGTCCTAGGCTTAGATTTGGAAGATGTCCGTCACATTATGCCTAGTGACTTGCCGAACATACCTTCTTCAGCTTACATTGATCTTGTCCTGAGTGATGATGACAAACCGACACCAACTAACGAGGTAGTTGTCCTCCCAAGCACTCAGAGTGGTGACTCAGTCTTCAAGTCAGCAGCTGGTTTTAATTCTCTGTACCCGATGTTCTCTGTCCCTGGTCTGATGTCGGATTTTAAAGACAGAGTTCACGCACAGGGTATTTGCCTGGAGTCGGTGACTGTGTCAGATTTGAGTATTCAGTGTACTTGTAGAGTCATGAACTGGGGTTATAAGAAGAGGGTTGTTGCCAGATATAGTGTCAACGATTGGGCATCTTCCAATGACATTGATGCATCTTACGTCGCTGGGTCGACACAAGATGACACGGATGCTTTTTCTTTTAATATATTTTTATCACCTTTTCACAAAAATGTGAAATTCGCGTTACGTTACCAAGTCAATGGGAAAGAATATTGGGACAATAATAAGGGAGAAAATTATTGTCTTGGGTACTATAGCGACGTACGCAGCTCTCCAAGTACTAGTCCTACATGGGCCCATCAATTTTGGTAGATAAAGAAACAATTCTGGCAAATATGTAAGAAAGTTCATTTTATTTATATTTTGTGCAATTATTTAAAAAATGACTATTTATTTCATATGTCTTTTCAGTCATTATATAGTTATAAAAGACTCTTTTGTAATTTGTGATAATTTGTAAGGTTTTACTTGTTAATAGTGAGTATTAAAAATGTATTGAGTAAAATTATTTAAGAAAAATGCTTTATATCTTATATACATAAAAATGTGTTAATGGTGCTTCGAAATTATCAAAAGTAATCAATATAGAGCAAATTATTTATTCACTAATGCCATTTGTAATTACATATTTTTGATCAAGTCTATAATGCATGAATTGAAAGATTATATATTTTTATAAAGGTGCCTTATTGTGACAATAATTGACGATAGTTATGAAAATCAGTTTTGATACAAAAACAAATTTTTAAAAACTTCAACTTATTTATTTTTTCAGATAATACATAGTTACTTTGATCTGAATTTCAAATGAATATTGCCACTACAAACTTGATATTTCTCTTTAGACTTTAATTCACTTAAAAAGTATAGTAAGAGTATTATATCATAGATATTTAAAAATAAATTGAAATTTCACATTTATGAAGGCTTTTTAATCAGTCTTTCATTTCGAAAACCTTGAATGTTTTAAAAATTCAGTTAAAATACCTTCAAAAAAACCTTCAATCATCGAACTTTTTACAAGATAAAAATAATAATAAGTTATCTTATAATAAGTTGCCTTTTTAATGTTGAAAAACAAACCTGCTTAAAAAAATAGCGATAAAATAATTCAAAGTAGCAAACTACTCTATAAAATTTGTGCACTATATTTTGTTTTGCTAAGTAATTAAGTATTTAAGCAATGCCTTAAAGTTTTGTCCATACATTCGTGCGTTTTCTGAATCTGTTTATTTCAAAAATCAATTTCAATCTTACTGTTCAAGACTTTTTCTTTGAAATTTATGAAATATAACACACTGTGTTTCCATTTATGAATTTTATAAACATACTTACTTTTAGCTGTTAGAAAACTTAGCATTGTCCAATTGTCCTATGAAACCAGTACATTAGAAATATTTAATTATAGTTAGTTTGTTTCTTTCAAGAATCATAATCAGTAGTGTGAATTACGTTTTCGTTTTGCTTTATTGTCGTCATTATTATTTTATTATTGTTTTAACCATTCATATAGTTTACAAAGCAATAACATTTTGATGGATGCAATTATTAATTATTTATATACATACATTTTTTTAAAACTATTTTTAAAAAGTTGTTGAGTAAGTTTAAAACAATTTGTTGTAAGCTTAATTTTTCTTCCAGAAACCATACTTTGAAATCTATTGCAGCTTTCTGTGTTGTTCATATTCATTTATGACTTTTGATAAGCATATTAAATACTTATGTCGACCTTTCCCCAAAGATGAGTACTGTGGCCTTTCTGAAAAATTTTAAAATACCTTACCTATCATGTAAAATTCACAACAAAATATTGAAGAACGAAAATTTTCAATTAGCATAATTGAAATCACTGTGGCGGTAGCATCTTAGTGTTATTGTTAGATTTGGCTGATATTAAGTAACATTTATTTTAGTTTTTGGTATGATTAATAACAAGTTGTTCAGCAAGTATTGAATAGTTTCCCTTAAGGCTCTAGTAGTGCAACCTTTTGCCCAACTGCTTTATTGATAGTGGCCATTCAGTGAAGATGGATTCCCAACTCCTGCTACCCTTTTACACGACACTTTTTTTAGGCTTGCTACTCGTAGCAGTGGGAAAATAATTCGCATAATTGTCTTAAAATGTATTTGTGTTCATTGTTGCTTAAATTGAAGTAACAGGATATTCATTATACAGAATCTCTACAAAAGTTAAAGTATGACGAAAAACCATTGCATTAATGAAATAGTTGCTTGTAAGGTTAAAGTAATCAATGAATATATTATAGATTATTTTACATATTTTCCCATGGAAATGTTAAAATAGCTCAACTACAACATTCCAAAAAAAAAAAAAAATCTTTTTAGTCTTGCTGCATTTATTTCTCTTCTTTTTGATAGACATTCTCATGTCTCGCAATATTTTTTTAGTTGCAATTTAACAACTTAATATGATCATTTTCAGTTTTATACTTATTAACCCACTAACAGTCCATGAAAGTGAGACCATGTCCTCTAAAATGGTTTTCATTCAATATGGCGTTATGTTTTCTCAATATCTAAGCTCGGGTCACACATAATGTTCAAAAGTTTCATAAACGTGTTAAAATTGTCGTCCAAATGTTTAGAACGTTTATAAAACGAACTGAAACGTTACGTTCGATCTTAAGGCGCAGACAGCAGTTTTCAAGAGATTTTCTAGTAAGTTTGCCATTTCTTAAAGTATCCTTTTTTAAAAGTTATCTCTTCTCAAAATAATATTTTGTATTATAAACAACTTTATTCTAGTTATAATTTCTTCATAAAATACAAAAAGAAAGCAACTCAGAAAAGTCAAATTTTTTCTCCTTAGTCTGAAACGTCAAAAGCCAAAACAGATCAAAATTATAACTAGCTGTACTATAAAATAAAACTGCAGTAGTCTAGGTTCTAGGAAGCTGGGTAAAAAATGCATATTTCTAAAGAAGTAAAAAGCTGATCTGTTTGCATAAATTTGTTATCAAAACTCAACCATAACTACGAATCAAAATTTTAAGTTATGCCGCATCTTTTTCGAGCTTTTAATAAGCTACTTTCTGAGCCGCTGAACAAATTCATGAGTTAGATCTATCCACCTTACTGCATTCCTATATGCAGGCCCGTCATTTAGGGGGGTCATCTGGGATCAATTCTCCCCCCCCCCGACTTTGAGAAATCAATGTATTTATATATAAGTGGCTGTGGTTTTTTATGTTTTCCAAAGAAGTTTCGATCCTTTGCCCCCCCCCCCCCGGAAAACGTGAAATACCGTCCCTGCCTATATATGAAAGTATTTGAACACATTGAAGGGAGATTAGGTTTACTAAAACTTTGATCAACGATATAAAAATTCATCTGTCAAGCCCGTAGCGTTGTGTGCGTGTTTTCTCAATTATAGTTCGAAATTAATTAATCGTAATATAAGAAATTGTAGAGAAATTAATGTAACATGTGTTTTGCAACAAGTCAATTGAGTCATTAGCAATTTATGAAAATGCATTTTTGTATACTTTCCAGCTTACCCCAACATGTAGTCAAATTTTTACTTTTCATTTTATTTCTCTCTAATTTTGCTTATTCTTTGAGCTCTTTTATCCAGATATTTAAAAAAAAATGAATCCTGCGACTTTACTTTAATTTGCATTTCATATACATCTTCGGTGATGTAAGTCCATGTCTAAAAACAAGCGAAAGATATAGAGCTCTAAATAACTTTACCAAAATATTAATGAAGTTTTTACTGTACAAAATAAATACCCTTCTCGATAAAATATGTACTAAGTTTTTAAATTTCAACACTAGTTTACAGTTTTTCAATATGTGTTATACAGATTATAGCTAATAAAGTTTGGTAAACATAAAAATGACAGTTATTGCTCTTAAAATTATTTGCTGTAACATTGCGTTGTATCTCTGCAAGTTATTGTTTGTTTAGGAGAAACTGCAAGTTGACGAGTAAAGCGGCTTTCTTTTTCATACTGACTGTAACTTTAATAGTTCTGACTCACTTAAGAGAGTTTTTGTGAACTTCTAACTTGAATTTCAGTTATAATTTTTTCTCCTCTAAATTAATTTTCCTAGAAAATAAATTTGCATTTATGACAATAGATTTTGGAAATTTTTACTTTAACAACAAATACTCCGAACAATATGAAATAGTTCTATTGATAAAGACAATTGTGGCTGTTAAAAGTAAACTACGAATGTTACCATACCACTCGTAGACTTCATTTTAAACACTTTTTAGTGTTTTTAAGATTTCACTTTTTAACATTGTATACTGAATTATTAGATTTATTTGTTTCATTTAAATCATTTATTTATAACGTCTCCAATATGTATGATGTATTCATTTCTTGTTAATATTATATATATATATATTTAAATTACTAAACAATAGCAAATGTTACAATAACAGTAATGTAATATAATTTCACGATATTAAATCAATATTTAACAATCAGTATCAAATCATGAATTTTGGTCAGTTTTAAGCCAAAACGGTATCATCTTTTGTGGCCAAAGTTAATAAATAGAAATTTCTTTAAAAACTATATTTGTTAATAGCTTAATTATGAAATAAAATAAAATAAATTGTAAATAATGTGCACATGAAACGAATACCTACATATTAGAGAAGTTTTAACTAAATGACTTGAAATAAGTGAAATAAATCTAATATTTCGTTATATAATATTAAAAAATTAATTGCAAGGAATTGAATCCACGATTGTTCAGTAAATTCCTCGTTGCCAACGTACTGAAACACAGGCAAATATTTTAGAGTCTTTAATATCACTTTTAAAAGACAACAATAAGCTCATTGCTTATTTGCTATGACATTACTTGATTTGGATTCAAAATAATTAATATTCCTTCTGACTAAGCTGTATGTCTTCGAATATCTGAGGAAAAGAAATGTCACCTTTGAAAAGCTTTTGCTTCTTCAAGGACACTTTTTTTCTGTGAGCAGCTGCTTGACATTGAAATATTTGCACCTTAAGCTGAGTCAAGAAATATTAGAAGATTTGAAATTGTCGCTTTAAAATTCATGCAAGCAATAAAATAACGAAACAATAATTACGAGATGATGAACTGTAAATAATCTATCGCATTTTTATTGCCAGAAAAAAAATAAATAAGAAATAAATAAAAGAAGTAAACACACGAAAAAACCATGCATTATTACAAAAAATGTATATTCTTATATTCGATAAAACTTCCCTTTTATTAAGTTCCTTTAGTTTTTTATGAAGTAAACAAGGTTTCATATTAAGTAGAGTATTTGAAAAATGGGCTGCATTTGCAAAATTATTTCACTGTTCTAATATTAAATATGCAATAAACTTTAACAAAGAAAAAAAAACTATTTTTTGAATTCATATCTTTGCGCTTACAAGAAAAACTTTTTTAAATTTTGATATTTAAACATTCATCTTTTATTTAAAAGAAATTGAAACTCACAGACAGCTCATTGTTGGTTCTGTTTCTAAAAATCCTAAATAAAATAAGAAGTGTGCGATATGGAGAATGGAGTTGGGCAAAATTTATATAATTATTCAGATAAATATTACATTTTCTATTTTAATTTAAAAGCATTTTCCAACTTTTTTTCGCAGACATCGTGGAAAAAAGAATCTTTACAATGTAGGTTACTATAGGAGCAGGTTAGTATATTTTATGTTTATGCTACTGCAAAATCTGTGAGGCAAAATGTAATAAAAGTGTTAATTGAAAGTGAAGTGGTAAAATTTAAATTTTTGTTGTCGTCGTTTTCTCTATCCTTCTTAATTGATAGGGCCCCATTCCTTTGATTTATTTTTAACTAAAAGCATTATTAAATACAATTTTAAGTATGTATTTTTCAAATATCAATGGGGCGTACACTATGTTCTAGTTATTATTTTCCCTACATAAGTCAAGTCAGACACTATAGTTTCTTTAACGAATTATGCTTCATGAATGCTATACGTTATGTTCAGGGAATAACAGAAACCAACGAAGGAAGTTTTAGTCGGTTGAATTCTCAATGAAACTCTGAATGAAACTCCTTCCGAATGAATCTTCGAATTTTATCGAAAGTTAAAAAAGAAGAATAACATTTGCTAGTGTAGATACATACATGTATTAAAAAGACATTAAGCACCAATAAAACAATATTAAAAATAATTGGTATGTTGCAATGTTGACGAAATTTGCTGAACAAGTAAATTTTTAGAGGTCACAGTGACCTCCCAACCGAGCTCCTCTCATTACGTTCTGCTGCATGCATGACATAAATTCTGTAGCGTGAAATATATCTTGACACATAAGGGGATTTATTATGATCAGTTGGAGGGTAATAAATTCTCGGTTCTTAAGTTAAAACACTTGTTTTTCTTGTACGATCTGGAATTCGTCGTCAAGTCAAAAAGATTCTATTTAAAAATCACCTACCGTAATCAATGTTACTAGCCAACTTTCTTGAGTCAATTTGCGCGTGAAAAAATTGGCTATGCCACAATCTTTTCATCCCAGCAGCGTTAAATCAAAGAGAAACTGCTGCGACTGACGTGACATAAATGCTAACTTGAAACAAATCTCAAGTTTCGGTTTTAATTGCAAGCTTCTCTAATAAGAAGTTTTTTTCTTAGCCTATTTGCTGTTACGTACGTATTTAATTTTAGGCTGGAAATGGAAAATTATCTGTATTTTTGAATTATTCTGTTGCATAAAAATGTTGAAAATATTTTAGTTACGATCGTTATGGTCAAAAATAAAAATTTTCTCATTGGGTAAGGTACATTTTCAATAGAATGTTAATTATGTTAATTTATTTTTTATTGCTGATTTTTTATGTGATCTTTAATTAATTTCACGTTCAAGATATATTTGAATTTTCTTTCTAAAATTGTATAGACTATCACAAGTTGACCTATCAGTTACGATAAATTTAGTGATATCAAATTTAAACAAAAAACGAATCGGTTTAAAAAAAAAGTTACCTTTGGTCTAACATATCTGACTAACATATTTTTCGTTTTATAACAAAACTGCCATTAAAATACTTTCAGAAATAATAGTCCATTCCAACTATATTCAGGATGGTTTATGAAGTTTAAAAGTGATATTTCACCCTTCAACGGAATCATTAATATTTCCATAAAAGTACTATATATACGTTTTGCAATGAGCTTTTTTTTGACATTTTTGCAATTTAAGCAACATTCGTACAGAAATGATACATCAATTTTTTTTGACAAAATATACTTTTTCCGTATGAGTATGCATGAATGAAATTTAACTAATACCTAAAATGTACTATAACCATTTTTGAAACATTTTCTCTGCAAGAAGTAGAACACAGCTTGAGCTTTCCGCACTTCTTGCTTTATTATTTTAACTATTAATCCAACTGCTTCATGAGTAATTTAAACTAAAACTTTAGATTGGCTGAAGGTAAAAAACACCCTTCAAAAATTTAAAATGCAATTAACTTTCTCAGTAAGTAGGGGATGTGGGGCAAAGCGAAACTGACGTATTTTCAGAATTTGCAGTACCACATATGTAACAATACTTTGACTAAGTTTCTAACTTTAAGTTGATTCCAATCAAAAAAAAATATACAAATCATTTTAAAAATTTGATAGACATCTTGTAATATTCGTGTTATTTTTCAAAAATATTTCTTGTTATTATATGAAATGATAAAATTTTTATATTTATCCTTTTAAGTACTAATTGAGATCTACTAAAGTCCAATGTAGTACTTAGTTCGTTCATATAAAACATGTTTTGATTTTAAATGATTAATGCAATTTTCAAGCAGTGTAAAATGAATGGGGCAAAGTGAAATGATACACTTCGTTTACTTATTTATTTATTTAATAAATCTCATACGTATTTCTTCATTTATTGATTTATTTATTCTTTTACTTTTTAATTCAATTATTTATGCATTCATTAACTTATTTTCTTGTTCATTCTCTATTTTATTCACGCATTTATTTTTTTATATATTTATTAATTCAATTATTCATTTTTTTTTCATTTTTTCATTATTAATTCTTCTATTTGTTTATTTACACATTCATTTGATGAAAATAATCTTATTACAAAAATATTTTATTTTTCACTTTGCCTCATGGTTTATTGAGATGAAAATTTTCCATCTTTTTTTGAAGATACAAAAGAATTACCAAAAATGAAAAATTGAATTTCAACGCAAATTGTTGTAAAAAATACAATATTCTCTCTTTCTGCAATAAGTTTCAGAACAAATTTCCAATTTATTCATTTTGAAACAGGTAAGTTACTTTAACTGTTTCACTATGCCCCACATTTCCTTACCCCTATATCTTGAGCAAAGTTGGAGTTTTACTACAAACAATAAAAATTCCATAATTAAAAATGATGCCTTACAGCCGATGCCTTTCAAAGACAAAAAAAATATATTTATCATGTCCACAGTCCAGTTTTATCACGGACTGTCTAAAGTCAAACGATATTTTTATGCAATCTATTCATATCACACAAATCAAATATTTTTCCAACTCCAAGCAATGCCCGAAAAACATCTTTATCTTTGACATTTTTTTCTTAAATCGCCATTTTAGAGAGTAGTTGGTGATTATGGCTCTTATGATACTAAGATAAGGAGGATAATATACTTAGAATTTAAAACAAAAACAGTATTTTTGATAAATTAAGTGAAAGAAGTCGTTGAACATTGAACTAATTCTGTATGGTTAATACTTTGAGGACTATGGGCGATTCTCTGTAAACTGGTAATTGGCTGTCCGGACCAAGTATTTTAAAAATAATAATGTGTAATAAAGTAATTATCGCTCTTGATACAAGTAAAGCATTAATACTTTGTGGGCCAATTGCATTTGAAGCGATAACAATTTAATTTCTTTTTCTAGAAATTATCTAAGCACCAAAAAACACAGTCCCCTGGCTGTCCCAATCCCATTGTCTAAATGTTAAAGGTAATCTTTCAAAAAAACCTAATTACACTACATAAATTTGGAAATTAATATTTAAAAATAGAATGATGAAGCTATATTTTTCTTACGAAATAAGATCTAATAACGTATTTCTAAAACATAATATTGTCATGTAAGTTCTGTCCAGAGTTTTTTCAAACAGTCCCCTGCAACAAATTCAAAGCTTCAATAGAAAAAAATCAGTTACTCTTGCAAATGTTTTTTGGCAAGAAGTTTAAAGTAACCAGTGTGAATTTGCTGAAATTGCCGAGAACTGTGTTGAAACGCCACTTTGTTTAGTTCGAGATCCACATTTGTGCTGAAAGTATGCATCAGGATCGTTGCGAAAACAGTCCTCAGGGAAGTGTTTTTATTAATGTCAATTAATTTAGTTATAAAACATATTAGTTATTATGTCCACGATTTGTGCCTCAATTTATAGGTAGTCTCGTTATTAATTATGTTCCATTAGTTTTGCAGATATTACGCAACAAAGAGCAAAAACACAGTCACCTGGCACAGTCCCCTGCCTAGTTATACTAGGCGGGGGACTTAACCCCTATCATGATTTATCAGAAAAACACAAACTTCAATTGGCCCTCTTCCAAACCAAAGTAATAGATTCATTTTCTGAGCAATAGTATTATAATTATACGAACCTTTCAAAAAACCATGCCCGGACAGATTTCGAGTGAAAAATGACGAGTTTACAGAGAATCGCCCCTATAAGAAGCTATAAAGTAGAAGTTTAATGCTTACGGTGTTAGCAAAAGAAAAAAAAAACTGAAAATAATCTTTAAACTACGACCTTTGTTTTTGCCAATATTAAGACTATGATATCCTAATAATAAAACATGTAATTTATGAATTATGTGCATTCGATAATTGATACAATTAACTTAGGATACATATGAAGGGCCAGGGAGAAAAAAGATGAAAAAGTGACCAAAAAGCGATTTCGAGAAAAACGAAGAACAAAGTTTAATTTCTTGTAGCTCCTTATGTAGTTTTTCGAGTTTTCATGCACATTTCGGTCGCTTCTCATCTTTTTTCCCCCTTGTTGTTCTACCAGATGATACTACTCCTTCATAGCCCCTAGATAGCGCTAATATCTCAAAATTGACGAAAAAGTGACTTTCATCTTTTTTTTTTTTCCCCTGGTCCTTCATATGTGTCTATAGTATTTTTTTATAGGGATTAAAATGTCTACTAACGTTTGTTTAAATATTTTGATTACTTCACTATGTTGAAAGGTAAAACTTTAACATTATAATTTGGACAAGAATTTTTGCAATTAAGGCCAAAATGAGTACGTTTAACGACTCACAAACCTGATTCAAAAGCATAAATGCTTTCTGTCTTCAAAAAAGCCCCGAAGAAACTTAATGCTTTAAATTAATATTATGTGTGATACTAAAACAATGAGCCGAATAAATTGCTTAAAAGTATATAAATGAAGGGAGAAAGTGCTAGTTGTGTGTGCGATTGCCAGAAATGATAAGAAATTGCAGCTACACACTTTAGTAGCTTTTTTTTTTTTGCCTCGAACTGGTCGTGGAGTTACTATCCTTCTGAAAACAGTGTGTGTGTTTGATGTTTCTTATTTTTCTTTTAAACCCTTTTAGAATAGGTGGCTTCATTTGAGGCAACCATTTTTTTCTGTCAGTTGAAACTCTATGACAATTGGCTGGAAAAAAATTGATGACTTCAAACAAAGCCGCCGTGCCTTGAAGGCATGCCCGTCATTGGGGGGGGGGGGTCAATTGCCCCCCCCCCTGGCTTTGGGAAATCAATGTATTGGCATATAATTAGGCGTGGTTTTTGCCACTTTTTGGTTAATTTTACTTTGTGTATGCACCCTTTGCCCTCCCCCCTTGGAAAATTTCGAAATCACGTCCCTACTTGAAGGGGAATTTTTGTGGTTACATTTTAAATAACATTATTAATAAAAAGGGAAAGTAAGAAACTTAAGTCATAATGATAAATTTCCAATCGATATTTCCCTATAGATGATCTTTATAGATGTTTTTATGTTGTTACACTACACATTATTTTCAAAGTTATTTTTGAAATGATATGTCTGTCGATATGTATATGAAGCCTTTATTTTTTAAAGGTCATTGGTCACATTTTTTGGATGTCGAAATTGTGACAAAATCGTGTTGTAGTGTAATGGTAGCATTATGTTTCAAACCGGAACATGTCTATAATTCCAGTAGATGCAATGTGATGGATTTTGGAAAATTACGTCCATTTAAGAGAGTGCCTGTTATATAAAAATGCCCAAGTATGATGTAAAATTTCTGAAAATTTGACTTGAGATCTATTGAAACAGTTCATATACATATACCCCAAAAACTAAGCACATGCATATGTATTACATTACAATGATACATTAATTCAGAAATGGCTATGCATTAAAATAGCACAGCTTCAAAGAGAGAATTTCAAGTACGAATTAATTAAAGTAATACGATTTCTAAAGCATGAATTTTATATCTCTTTCATATGAAGGGAAAAAAAGAAATTTAGATCTTTGCCTCAACGGTGCTATTCACTTGTTATGAAGTTTTGGTAGAATCAAAGTATTGAGCTAGAACTAAGCCTCAAATTTCGTATAAAAAATAATATAAACCGCACTATGAAAATAAATCATTTTTTTTCGTATTGAGAGTCATTTTTTATGAAATTAAAATTTTCCCTTAAACAAATAAACTAATGCAAAACAAGTAACGTTAGTATTTAAATTAGTGAGTATATTTTAAGTCAGCGGATATTTTTCTGTAACTTTTTCACTGATTTATGTAACTCTGTCGCCACAAAAGATTTAAAGTTGAAGTCGTATTCGCTCGTTTTAATACGGTTAAAGAACCAAATTGGTTGTGAAATAAATATCTCAACGGCTTTTGACGTGAGAAATTCTTTCGTGAAAACTAAATCAGTATAATTCTTCCTTATGACAACCTAAAATGTAAATATTTCAAATTTGGAAGACTAAAAAAGCATGCTGAATGACGATTTTAAGTTTTTTTTTCTTTCGTGAAGGCTAAATTAAATATCTCCTGACCAACACTTTAAAACAAGAGTGACTGTGTGTAAATCTGAAACGTTTCTGATGCAAAAAATAGAGAGATAGTTCAATAATGAGCTTTTTATTGCAAAAATAAACTAATAATAATAATAATAATATGTAAACTAGTAAGTAAAATTAAATGGAGTAAAATAAAATTCAAACAACCACTCAGAAATAATTTGTGCAAAAGTAAAATGTTTAAAACTTTAAAACTTAATATTTACTCACTTATACGAGAGCTATATATGTTTCAAAGTTACGTTACTATACTTTGAACCATTTTCTTCTTGTCTTCTCATTTATGCTCAGGTTTGAAAAATGAACCTTTCTTTTGAAAATACATTTTTATTACTTTAAAGAAAGTTTCGAAAAAATCAAAATACATTTTGTAATGTGTGAGTCTGAAATGAATGTAACCTATCAGTCCGGACAGTTTGTACAAATCTGGCGGATAACAATCTAATGAGCAATACAATTTAATCGTTAATCGTATACCTTTGAACGTATTTTTTTCCTATTCACTTTGATTGTCAATGTTGGCAATATTTTACTCAAATTTTTCATTCAAGATACTATGAATGAATTTGAACTAAAACTGCTTACTTTCCTTTAATTTCTACTAAGTTATAATAAAAATGTATGTTTCAAATAAAATAAAGAAACTTGAAGTGATTCACCACATTATTGTAATTATTATTGAAATCTTTTGTTCTCTAATATAAAAACCCTTATGTTTACATCGTTTGTGAAGAATTACTTGTTTAGGCATTAATTTGTAATGAAAATTTCAGTACGTATTGTTATGAGGTAAGAGTAAAATCTTTTATCAAATGAAGTATGAATGAAATGAAATCTAGTAAAAAAAGTTTTCTATTCAAAATGTGCCTCAATAAGTTATTCTTCAGCAATCCATTTATAATTCAACTTCGCAGAGATGGCCTATGACTCCTCCTTTTTTCAGGATTGTCCATTTTTAGGAAAGGGGTGATACGCAGATGAAAATTGAGGAATGGGATCCACAATTGATGGGGGAATTTGAATGGGTATAAATTCTACCTATTTTAAGGAATGGACTCGTTTTCTCATTTGATTGACACCGGCCATCTCGTCGCGGTTGAATTATACTTCTTGCTTCTATTCAACATTTCTAATCTTTTTTTTTTTTTTGCATTTAAACATTTAAGATAATTTGTCTACAAAGCATTGTGCAACCCTTGCGTACAATTTTTTTATCAAGTGCTGTACATTCTTTGTCCTCAAGTACCTTGAGATGATGTAAATCCTTTGTATTTAGGCGTTGTGTATATATTTTTTGCAGTTGAGAGTGTAAATATTTTGTTTGACTTCTAGTGTCTTCAAGCATTGCACATTGCTGGCTTTTGAATGTCTTCCACTGCTATAAAAATATTTACGTATAAAAGAAAATATGTATCATTTTCATCTGGAACTTCAATTTTCATCTCTGATGAGCAAGTAATTGCTACTCGAAACAAATTGAAAAGCAATATTTTTATTTATTTAGTGAAATATACACTAAGCAATACTTTTAAAAGAATAAAACGGTATTATAAAATGTATGAAACACATTTAACTTTAAATCAGTATTGAATAGTTAGGATTTTATGTTTTCAAAACTATAGGATTAAGAATTACAAATGCCATAACATCCTATTAAATATTCGGTAAACACCGGTTAAGAAAAAAAAGTGCTGGTACTTGTCAGAGAAGTAAAGTTTTTGGAGATAGCAGTTTCGAGAATATTTTTGGGAATAACCGTATGAAAGATATTTCAGTTTAAAGAAAAAAGTTGAAAGTTTGTTACAGTGATATCATCATAGCACACCCATTTTAGATTTAAATGAATAACTTGATTTTAGATGAAATGTAACATTAAGCGTTAATACAAATATTTTAAAGTTTAGTAAAGAAGCTGTCTTCGGGATTTTTCTGAAAGAAAATAATTAGCTGTTTTCAAAGATGTTTTTAACTAAAACATTTTTGCTTGTAAATTGTCCGTCAAGGCACGCAAAAATACGGAATTAACAAAAGTCGGAGAGAAATGAATTTAAAAAATAATAATATTACTCTTACGTTAAGTTTATGAAGACGATATGTTAAATCAAACAAGAAATATTTTCCATTGGTAGCAAATACATGAAAGTAGGAAAGGTGACTAATAACTGCTGTTACAACTGTATTTAGAACGTTTTTCATTTCTTTCCAAGGAAAGAATATTCTATCCGAAGAATATTCCAGCTATTAAAGAACATTTTCAAGAGAATATTCTCAACTCATCACTAATCATTATATTAAATGTAATAAACTTCACAACGGAAATTTTAGTCCATTGTTTTCAATATTATTTCCATACCTTTTATAAATGTAATATTTGCAAAATTTAGAAATTTAATGAAGATAATTTAGAAATAACCAGACTATTGATTAGAATTACCTTTAAATTGACTAGAATTACCTTTAAATGGACTAGAATTACCTTTAAATTGACTAGAATTACCTTCAAATAGAAATTTTTGTCTTTCTCCCAGTGATCTTACAGCACATAATTGTTTTTTGATAGCCCCACGGTGCTACTTCTAATGAAAACAGAATTGATGACTTTGGCTTTTGGACCTTGTAAGTGAAGCGTGATGTTGAAACAGGAAACACGTATAAAGCAGCTCGGACACCAAAAATAGCTGAGAGTTTTAACTAAGAAAATTGAACCGCACTTGCTAAGACGTGAGCAAGGTTACATCTTTCTAATCCTAATGGGTCTATCTTCAGCTTAATAAATAAGGAAACACCATTTAGATAAAAAAAAATAAAAAAATAACAGAACAGGATTTGAAAAAATACATTAACAAAACTTCAAATCAACCACACACACACACATAAATTTGGGAAGAAATGCTGATAATTGTTTTTGTTCTCCCTTTTTTTCAATGCAAAAAGATGTGAACTTAAGAATATTAAAAAATGGCATCCTATATTTTGCAAATTTGTATTTTTTAAAAACTTATGCATATATTTTTTTAACTCTAGGTTATTTTTTACCTTTTTTTAAACAAAAGGTTATGTTTATTTTATTATTAAGAGCCATTATTTTGAAATTCAGACAAGGTGTGGCAGTGACCATTTTTGATTTTCCTCATTTTTTTATATGTCAGAGTAGGTCATGAGAAATGAACATTCTGAAGTTTGCAGCCCCCCAAAAAATTTTGTTCGCTCGGTAAAAATTCCCAAAGTTTGATGTTATGCAGCGCTTTTTTGGTAAAATGGCTGAAAGACGCATTTCAGTGCGCTGTAGTTTTTTACAGAAACGCCACCCCATGGTTATGTTTACATTTATTGATTGTACAATGTGTAGTTATGAGGACCCTATAGTTATTTGGGTTGGGGTGTATTTCTTTCTTCAGTTAAGGGGCCGCAAAGTATGGTTTTTAGACCATTTTCGCTCGACTTTGAACTGCGTTATTTCCCCCCTAAAAGCAACCCCCCGAAAATTTTTTAACATATACTGAAAATTTATACTATGAAGAGAATATGTGGTACGAAAATTGTTTATTATTTCATTGCTTTAAAGAGAAAAAGACTTAGACATTTTTCAAATTTTCAAAATTTGCGGTTTTTTGATCGCATTTAACTCAAAACAGCAACTCTAGGAAGAAAAAGCTTTTATGGATTATGGAACCTACAGATGTGTAGAATAACGTAAAAAAGAAAGTTGCGTGGGGTCTCGTCTCGTTTTCAAGAAAATAATTTTTTTTGTAGCTCATTTTAATGCTTTTTTCTCATAGTAAAATGTGTCCATCAAGTAGGTCAAATCTGCTGAAACTCTAAGTATATAGTAAAGATGTATTTAAATTTGTATAAGGAAAGAGAAAAAGACTAAAAACACTTAATTTTGTCAAATTTTTTTATAATTTTTAGTTTTTTAATTGCAATTAACTCAAAAAACGTGAAATCCTGAGACTATTATTGAATGCACATATTACTAGCTTTGAAATATTGGAAAAAGTAAATTCGGTGAGGTATCTTCAGATGTATTCTAGTGGGAGGTCACAATGACCTCCCGAAAAATTTCATGATCGAAAAATTTTGCTGATGATTCGGCAAAGTTGGAAACAATTCTGCAACATTGAACTTTTCTATTTATTTATTTTTTACATGTTATGATTATTTTTTTATATTATATGATACCTACATATGTGTAAAACGACGTACAAAATAAATCGGCCAGGGGTCTCTTCTAGTTTTACAGAAAAAAAAATGTAGCAGATTTTAATGCGTTCTCCCGTAGTAAAATGTGTCCAGTATGTAGGTCAGATCTGCTAAAATTTAAAATACACGATGATAATTTATATATGTGTGTTTTATATTTGAGTGTATAGTAATAGTGAAAAAGAATCACAGCACTTAATTGTGTCTAAATTTTTAGAACTTTTAGCTTCTTATTGCAATTATATTAAAAAACGATAAATCGTTGCTGAGGGAATTATTGAATTTACATATTACTAGCTGGCAATGACTGGAAATATTCGAGAAAGTAAATACTGTGAGGTATTTTTAGAGGCTCCCCAATGGGAAGTCAAAGGAGGTCACTGTGACCTCCAGAAAAATTTCATATTCGGAAAATTTTAATGAAGATTCGGCAACTTTAGAAACAATACTGCAACATAGAAATTTTCTATTTATTTATTTATTTTTTACATGTGGGCTTGATTGTATTTTATCCTTCGGAAAAATTGGGAAATTCCTTTGGCAAATTAAGAACATCTTCTTGAGAAGTATAAGATACTCATGGGCACTGGAACTTAAATTTTTACAGAATACGATCAAGCAAACGTGACAAATATGTATCATTAAAAAATCTCAATGTTGCAATAGTTTCCTAATTTGCCGAATCGTCAGCAAAATTTGTCGATCATGAAATTTTTCGGGAAGTCACTGTGACCTCCCACTAGAATACATCTGAAGATACCTCACCGAATTTACTTTTTCCAATATTTCAAAGCTAGTAATATGTGCATTCAATAATAGTCTCAGGATTTCACGTTTTTTGAGTTAATTGCAATTAAAAAACTAAAAATTATAAAAAAATTTGACAAAATTAAGTGTTTTTAGCCTTTTTCTCTTTCCTTATACAAATTTAAATACATCTTTACTATATACTTAGAGTTTCAGCAGATTTGACCTACTTGATGGACACATTTTACTATGAGAAAAAAGCATTAAAATGAGCTACAAAAAAATTATTTTCTTGAAAACGAGACGAGACCCCACGCAACTTTCTTTTTTACGTTATTCTACACATCTGTAGGTTCCATAATCCATAAAAGCTTTTTCTACCTAGAGTTGCTGTTTTGAGTTAAATGCGATCAAAAAACCGCAAATTTTGAAAATTTGAAAAATGTCTAAGTCTTTTTCTCTTTAAAGCAATGAAATAATAAACAATTTTCGTACCACATATTCTCGTCATAGTATAAATTTTCAGTATGTTAAAAAAAAAATTCGGGGGTTGCTTTTAGGGGGAAATAACGCAGTTCAAAGTCGAGCGAAAATGGTCTAAAAACCATACTTTGCGGCCCCTTAACTGAAGAAAGAAACACACCCCAACCCAAATAACTATGGGGTCCTCATAACTACACATTGTACAATCAATAAATGTAAACATAACCATGGGGTGGCGTTTCTGTAAAAAACTACAGCACACTGAAATGCGTCTTTCAGCCGTTTTACCAAAAAAGCGCTGCATAACATCAAACTTTGGGAATTTTTACCGAGCGAACAAAATTTTTTGGGGGGCTGCAAACTTCAGAATGTTCATTTCTCATGACCTACTTTGACATATAAAAAAATGAGGAAAATCAAAAATGGTCACTGCCAAAATTTCCCTTTTTTGTTCGATTTTCAAAATAATGGCTCTTAAAATGTGTTAAAATGTGTCCAAAAAAACGAAAAATTCAAAATAAAAATCTTAAAGCAAGCTATTTTTACTGAAAACTCTTGAGGGAAAAATTTCGAAATATCACATGACTTTAGACAGTATGATCATGCATGACTGCCTAAAAGTGTTAATGAATTATATGAAAAAAATTGTTTGAGACCTAAAAATTTGGAATAGGATGAATTAGTCAGTTGTAACAGTTTATTTTTAAAAGCTTCAACAAAGCAGGAAAATATATATTTAATGTATATTATTCATATGTAAATTTAAAAATTTGAGTTTTTTTTTTTTTTTACATAGATTTGGAACTTTAAACATCTTACTCTTCGAGACATTTCTTACTTCAAAATAATGTACTAATAAGTTGAAACACGAAAACGAATGTATCTTTAATTTATTTGAGACTTTTAATCAAAAATTTTGAGTAGACCGAACTATTTACTGGTCAATTTATATAACAATTTATGTTTAAAGATAAAAACAAGAATAAAATGTTAATTAATACTAAGTAGATTTTTAATATTATGAAAATAAGTGTGCGTACATAAATTTTAAACATTAACCCATTAAAGCCAGCGTCCCTTTTTAGGGACGGTCCAAAAAGTGTTTGAATTGACCAAAAATGAATATTTCAACCAAATAATAGTGTTCAATTATTACTGTGGTATTGTTTTAATTCATTAATAACAGATTGCAGCACATAATCATTGTAAAGTGTGTTCTGTACCCGTGTAACCAGTATACAAATTATCTTTGGAAAAAAAAATGTCAGGCATTAATGGGTTTAAACACCGTAGTTTTCGAGAGATATATGACTTCCCATAAATGTGCGGATAAGTTGAAAAAAAATTGTATATTTAATTTCTTTAAAAAGTTTAATTTGAATTTCTTCAATTTCAAATATTTTGGGGAGTGATGTAGTACATAGCTGGATGATCTGATATCTTTAGCAATATATCACTGCGTAACTAAACTACTATCTAAATGTGTTGCAAGTTTAACAAATTGATATTTTATCAAAAGTACGAACACAAGAACAGTATTTTTTTAACCCCAAAAATACTTTTTAATGTCAATATGTTAAATTAGTTTCAAAACAAGATCTGATCAAATCATTGAAGAAAAATAATTTAATACTTTTTAAAGCATTCACGAAAAAATCTCAGTTAATGAGAAATTAAAATTCAGTTTGATTTATTTGGAGAAAAATAGAATATAAAAAGCGGCTCAAAATTCCTTAAGATAGCAAGTTGCGAATAAATGATATTAAATGTGTACAATCGAACTGAAAAGTATTAAACGTATTTTGGAGTTGCCAGTTACTTTTATCATAGCAGCTCCTTTAAAGCATAATTTTTTTTGGTTTTTCAACATTTCGTTCGGTATTTCATGGTGCCAGAATTCACTGCACCTGTTTTTAAATTTTTCCACCATTTACACTTAAAATCAGTTTTATTGATAAAAGGGCTCTTATCCTTAAAACAATGTCAGACTTTTCGAACTTGCTATTATTTTTACCAGTACTCTATGTTGTTAACAATTAGAGAGCAATAAAGATTTTGTGTATGTTCCAGTCCAAAAGAAAATGAATTGTTGAAACAGTTATGCCAGCAAATAAATTAGTTCTTATACAAAGTCCGAATCTTCCATCGTACTAACAATCAATCATGTCTGTTAATTATGTGTACTGAATATTACTGGTGAACTTTTTTCATTCTTACGTAAGCCATAAGTAGTTGTACCATGATATTGTGTGATGAAAAATGTGTTTTGTGTGCATATATGTGTAAATGAGTAATACGAGTATTTATACTGAAAGTGTTGCAGTTCTTCAAATTAAAACAATGGTTTGTGTTGTGAATATAACTATGCACTTGTCAATAAATATTTATTGAATGGTTGATGTTCTTTGTTTTTATCTACGGCTATAGAATTGATTTTCAATTGTTCCCTTACAGCTACTCGCACTTAAAACAACAATTGTCAACTTCTCCGCTTGCTAAACCTCTTCCAAAATATGACAGAAATCGGAAAACCCTTTATGTTGTAGTAAATAAGAAAAAAGAAGATTTTTTTTTTTGGTGTGTCTCGTGTTGCTCAATTGTTCCTAACAAGAAACGAAAACATAGTTGCAAGCTATAACGAGTACAAACATTGCTATAAAAAAGCGGTCGGCAACCTAAATCAGGGAGGGGGTGTGTGAAATAATGTTATGTTAACCCACATCAAAAAATTTTCAGACACAAGTTTAACAACTTGTTTTAAAATTGATACAATTGTGATTGCCATAAAGTTTCAGTTGCCATAAAATTTTCGGAAAGTTTTCAAATCATTTTTGGTTTTGACGTTCAATCTAATAGATTTTTTTCTGCAGAATTTAATGTTTATTGATTCTACTCGGGCAGAAAGAAAGGTTCAAAATGTTGCTGCAATCGACTCAAAATGGGCTCGAGATCGACGGGTCGACCGCGATCGACGGATTGCCTACCGCTGCTATGAATGTAATTGCTAAATAAGTACAAAAATTATTCAACAAAGGCCATTAGTTATTTTTCGTTAAACATAAGTTAGCTTTGAAAAAAGCTATTAGTGACATATTTAAAAAACAAAAAAGCTTAGAACTCGGCTTAATATCTGACAGCTTCAGTCTTAACATTTGATCCGTTTCTGTAAATATCTCTCAGGTAAGTACATATTGAAAATTCTATTTTGCGTAGAAATTTTGTAAAAAAATCGTAATAAAATTTAAAATGGCTTTTTACGAGGCAGCAGCGCATTTGTTTGTAGTCAATAACAAAGTAAAATATGTCTGTGTGTATACGTTCGGAGTTTAAAAACAGACCTTAGAAGTTGCACTAATAAATTTGGTACAAATATATTTTTGAAATAGAAATTACTCCTCTGAGCTATATTTAAAAATTTGCACGTTTTTTCATTCTAACTCTGAGATATTTTTCTCCATTGATTTGTTAATACAAAAAAATAAATAAGTAAAAATCAGCAGTGAATATTTTTTAAATGAAAGTGCCAAATAAGGCCGACCTAAGGTTTAGGGCCCAAATATTTCGTTCATGTATGATTTAATCGGCTCTCATTCATCAAATGACTCAAAAAAAAAAGAAAAAGAAAAAATCATTCCACGTGAAAATTGAAGTTAAAATTATATTTTTCTGATGTTTAACAAAAACTGGCGAATTTACCCATGCTTCAAAACCCTTCAACAAGGCTAACTCTGAAAAAACGTCAAAGAATTGCTTTTATACACGACTTTTAACAATTGATAACAAACTGCTTTTTGATAACGTTTTATAATTAGTTAAGCTTTCTGATGACGATAAAGTTATAATCGAGCGAATTTTTGCTGTCTTACATAAAAAATGAGGACGTGGACTTATTGGTTTACATTGCATGATTTACATTGATCCATATTACCATTCGAAAACACAGATTTGTTTTTAAGAGATAGATTTTTCTTCAAGCTTCTAATAGCATTAGAAAAAAAATTTAAATGATTTTTAACGCAAGCAATATCAGTACTTAGCAGTGAGCAAACAATTTGTTCTTCATATTGACGAGTTCGTCATTACAAGCATGTAACACAACTACATTGTAATACTTTTAAAAATCTTACGCAATGTGGGCCCTGCTCCGCATTGGCGTAAAGCAGAAACGTAAAATGGATTACATAGTGTTCCTATGGAAAGTACTCGGATTTTCGTTTCTGTCTTCGGTTTCGGTCGCGTTTTACGCTGATGTGGAGCAGGTCCCTTACTGAAAAAATTACACTAAGGACTCTCTATAAGTCTCGTCCTAACATGGATCAAATTTTAATTCCTCGTACAAAAAGTTGGCAAATTATTACTACCTAACTCGATGTTACATTTTAGCATTGTGGGCATACACATTTGCAACTTGCTATTCTATTCAATAGGAAACAGTAATACCCCAACTTTAGATTTATGATTTCGTAAAACTTATAGGAAACGAATACATAGTTTTTAGGACATTTTAAAATTTTCATTGGGGATACTTCAGGCGTTTTATTATTAGTCCTCAAGAGTTCTGAACATAATCTTTAAGTAAATACGTTGTTATTGCTAGTAAGGTCCTCATCAAATTTCAGACAATAAATTTCAGTGAATTAACCGCCGTTAAGTACGAAAACTAATGCATCAAATTACCTGATTATTTTAAAAAGTAATATATTTTTAGAAAATGGAAAATAAAAATCGTACAATGAATCTTTAGGCATTTTTCTTCTTCTTTTCTTTTCGTGAAATTAGAGTAGTGGGGATATATTTTAACTTAAAGAAAGTTCAAGGCAAAACCTCTAGTTATTTGGAGCAATTTTTAAGCCTATGTTCTATGAAAATCTATGTTCTAAGGATATAATAAATAAAAAATATCAGGATTTTTTAGAATGCTCTGATAATTTTGTTTTTTCAGAGTATTCTGTAGAAAATCCAGAGATTTTTAGTCTGCTGATTCATTTAGAACAGTGATTTCATCCTTTTTGGTGTTGCAACCCACTGATATGTAACAAATAGCAAAATGAAAACATTGCGAGGTCTCTGCACAAAATTGGTTGAAACACATCATACATGGAGAAAGTTTACGGAGATAAATTTCGCCTTCCATTTCTAGCCCTTTTCCTTCGCCATCCAAAACTACCATTTCGTCCTCTTGCGCTCGAAAGAAATGATTTATTTTTGCTTTTTGTCATTCAATTGAAATGTTTAATTAAGATTTATTACAGCTGGCTTACTTCACTGAAATATTTTCCCCTTTAAATGGACTTAACTTTGCACTTTCAAAGGAAAGACAAAAACATTTTGCTAACGAGGGACATAGTTAACGCTTGCATAAAGAAACTTTTGATCTTTTGTCTTATCGCTCAAAATAATCACTGCTATTTATAACTACCAAGATTGTGTTGGGTTCGATTATTACAGATAGGATATTGTTTCGTATTTGTTTTGTTTTTTGCATTTAAATAACCAGAAAGACGAAAGAGAGCAGCGTAGGATAACAAAATGCAGTCGAGCCACATTAATTCGAGCACGCTCAAAACAAATTACTTCTAAGATGAACTACATTTGCGATCTTCATACATAACGCTATTTATTGTTTTTCGGATAAGGCTAACTACGCTTAAAACGATATTATTTTAAAGATCCCTTTGAGTTCGTTTTAACGAGGTTCGACTGTATGAAGATGTAATAAAGGAAACATGGGACTTTTGCACATAGATACAGATTAGCTAATATTTTCTACGGATTTATATCGCAATCGGTTTGTTACACTTCAAGTGGGACAAAAATGATTATTAAGGGCTAAAAAGTACAAATATTGAAACATAAACCACTAACATTAAGTAATTTTCAACCGTAAGAATCTATTAAATTATTTATTCCAAGGACGGATCTGTTTCAAGGGAGAGGCGATTGATTTTATTGCGCATTCTTCACTACACGTCTCAGTTTACAAATATTGACCTCATATGTTTTGGACTTCAATTGCGAAACGTGTCCTGAAAGGCTCCCTTAACCTTAAACCTCCCTTCTACTAGCATATAAGATAGTCTAAAATTGTCTTTTTTTTAACTTCAAAATTAAAAAATTACTTGTGCTGAGTCCCTCAAAGGAGGGGCGATCGTCCACATCCCCCTCCCTTGTATTCGTCCCTATTTTGTTCCTGACTACATATCTAGAACTGTTAGACGAGGTCATAGCGAATAAATAAGACTTTAACATATTCAAAAAAACAGTAAAAAGCCTTCACAATCAAATGTATGTCGATTTTCTTCCACTGATGGCACTGGAAGTCTAATGACAGCTTGCTCAATTGATCAAAGTAAAGTATAAAGACATTTCTAAGCTTAAGGACGTACCACTCTTGGAAAAATTTTTTAGAGACATTTGATCAAAACTTGGCAACCTACTACAGTTCAAAAACTGTTCGGAGGTTCATGTTGTAAAGTACAATTTATTATTGTGTTGAATTAACCTTGACATTCTCCAGACTTGAGTTCAAATAAAAATTTGTGGCATATTATCAAAGAGAGTTTTAGCAAAAAGAACTGTACGATAAAACAGCACATCATTTAGTACACTAAAAAAAGTGTTTGCAGTACTAAGACATCGAAGATATAAACTGAAAAAGATAAGAACACTTCATACGCAGTAAAACTTAAGCAGATTTTGCTTTAAATTGCACAAGGTGCTTTTTCTAATAATGCTGTGAATATTGTAACACACTGCTGTGCACGATTCAAGAAAGAAAAAAAAAAAGGATTAGCGTTTCGCTTTCTTTACACATGGTAATATCAATCTTATTGAAATATATTTACAGGAAACAATTTGCAGAACAGAGAAAAGAAAGTTCCTCCGTAGCGAGGATGGGAGTCAAACCTACCACCTCAAGAGTCGGTTATATCTCAGACCACTCAGCCCAAGAGGCTCGATCACAAATCACGCCAACCTTATTTACTCTCCTACTTGTTGTTTCACTCTACAGAATTTTTTGGAGTATTTCCTATTATTCCCTATTGGTTACAGACTAATAGTAGTTGAAGAGTTATATTATTTACCCTAAGGAAACATTTACAAAGTGTTTCTCATCACAAGGCAAGGTGAAATCATGAAGATGGAGATACACTACTTTTGTAATGAAAGAAGCAAATTAATGAATAGCATTAAATTTTGCTGTTTATTGTACTGCTTGTAAAATTTCAGCACATTTGTACTGCCCAAATAACTATAAAATTTGAGTTAGACCCCGCTCTAACATTCTTTCGTCGTTATTTCTTTTTTTTAAACTCATATGTACAGGGTGTATCACTAAAAATTTTTTTGGGAAGTTCAAAATTTTAAGTTGATAAAAGTTGTCACTACATTCACATAATAACCAAAAAAATTTATTTAAAAATTGAAAAATATTTAGGTCTACCGAGATAACCTTGAAGTTTCAAGTTTTTTAGTAAAAACGATGAGTTTTTTAAAAATATATATATAAATTATGTGTAAAGCAAAAATAATTATTTAAGTGCGAAAATGGACTATTT
Source organism: Uloborus plumipes (assembly GCA_038373865.1). NCBI lineage: Eukaryota > Metazoa > Arthropoda > Arachnida > Araneae > Uloboridae > Uloborus > Uloborus plumipes. The sequence continues at coordinate 9,376 of JAXGGA010004659.1, read as the reverse complement.
AAGGAGTAATCTATTAATAAAAAATATGCATTGGAGCTAAAATTTAACTTTCAGGTTTCCAGAAAAAATTAGGAAAAACCTAACATTTTCATTAGTCATGTTTTTAGAATATTTACCCATCCAGTAGAATAATTTTTATTATTGTTTTAATAGTGCAAACAATGAAGTAGAGCGCTTTGAAATTGCGAGATTGGTCCATTTTTCCACTCAAATAATTATTTTGCTTTACACATAATTTATACATTTTTTTAAAAAAATCATCGTTTTCACTAAAAAACCTGAAACTTCAAGATATCCCAGCAGAGCTAAATATATACCAATTTCAAAAAAAAAAAATTTTTTTAGTAACTATGTGGATATAGTGACAACTTTTTATCAACTTGAAATTTTGAATTTCCATAAAAGCTTTTTCGTGATACACCCTAATGTACAAGTTCAGGGAAAATAATAATCTAGAGATAAAAGCAAAGTAGAAGTTCTGCCAACATTCTTACACAACAATAGATTTCAACTAAAACTCAACAGCAGTTTCCAAATCACATAAATCAGTTTGCTAAAAGCTTCTGAAGATATAATCCTCGTAACACATTCCGGTACTGAACACAAGATAAAATTCTCGATTTAAAACGGGTTCTAGATGGGTTCACATACTTAACGAAGCACTTCAGACAGTGCCAAAATAAATAACTTAAACATTTTATGAAGAATTTGTCTCACTTGTCTAGACGAAAAGAAATAAGAAAACAAAAACTTTCAGTTCAAATTGTGTAACTTCTTTTAGTAGGTTACTATGTAACACGGCTCTTCTTTCTGTTGATACTATTTAAATCACGCAAATAAAAAATTCAACTCTAGTCAAATTAGTTTTAGGGAAATATTTAAGAACTTATATTACGTTCATTAAAATAATTTAAGGGCTTGGGAGATGAAGGGGTTGTGTGACAAAACCGAAATTCCGAATAATTCAAGTTCAAAATTTTATTGTTGCAGCTTTTTTTTGTTTTCTAGTTTGGTCGATAGTGAGCGTATGAAATTGCTTTAATGATATCTACCTTTTTTGATGTACCAAAAAGTATTTTCAAAAATTGTAAAATAGCCCCTTCATCCTCAAAACCCTTCAATTACCGGATATAATCGCGAGTAATTCAAGCAATCTAGTAAAAGGAAAAAAAAATCGATGTTCAAATTTGGAGGATCAGCTAATGTATGTGGCAAAATTTTTACCAAGCAGAAATTGAAAATTTCGAAATTTTCAAAATTTTAGTTTAACCTTATGAACTAAACACTAAAGAAGAAGAAAAAAAACCAAGGTTTGTGTGCAAAATTTTAAAAGGAACACAACGTTTTTCGTCATTTTGCGTTCCAACGTTCTTCAGTTACGTAAAGGAAATAAGGAATATCGTTCAGGGACCCTCCCACAGCAATGTCTTGAGATTTAAGTTTTGAAAAAACGCATCCTTAGAGGATATGTGATAGTGAGACCCGCAACCAGAAAATTTTTAAAAATGGAAGCCTTAAAAATGCAATTGCAGGCTGTCTTGGAAACATTAAAGGGAAGGATAAGGATTCCAGGACTTTCCCGCCGCAGTTTCGCGAACTAGAAGTTTCAAAACGGAGACAACATTTTGGACGATTTTCGATGATATTGAGTTAATTTACCGATATTTTTCAAAATTGAAAACCAAAAATTTTTTAGCTCGTTAATTTTTTTTCGAAGAGTTGTTCCTCCCTTAGTAATTTTTCGGAATTAAAATCCTAGAAACGGGATTGTAAGTCATAGGTTGCGTTAAAGAGATAAATTAAGGTCGAACACTCTTCCGTGGTAATTATTAGACATTAAAATTCCAAGTTTCCGAAATTGAAGACTCGAAAACGTGATTGCAGATCATCGTTGGCAATTTTATAGGAAATGATTAGATTAAGGAATCACTCACAGTAATTTCTTGGAATTTAAGTTTTAAACATGCAGTTTAAGGCCACTTTTGGTGCCCATAAAGAGGGGATTAAATTCGGGAACCGCTTCCCTACCCTCTCTTTCATTTATCTTTTTTTCCCCCAAAATGTTTTATAAGATGTTTTTCCCATGGTAAAATATTCGATTTCTGTTTAACTATTTTCATTTGTTTGAAGTACAATGAATGTTTTAGTAAAATTTAGCTTTACTTCAGTTTTTCACATTTAGGCATTTAACTTTAGGAGTCACTTTTCATTACAATCTATTAAAGCTCTCCTTTTTTATTTTTATATATTTTTTTATTAGAAAAATTCTATATTGGTCAAACAAGTACATTCTCCACTTTTCCGTGATTTTAAAGAGGGCATTTTGATTTGAAAAAAAAAAAATACAATTCTGTGGTCGCTGAATTCAGCTCTCATTATTAATCCATCATTTTTTCAATAGAAGCCGGCCACGAGCTTCTAAAATGCTCTGAAATGTATTTTGAAACATGTATTTCGATGGCCTTTAGTTAAGTATAACGATCGGCTATCGTTTATTTGAAAAGAAAAATTACGGTTAGTGTCTTTGAGCAATCGGCTATTCATTGGCATTGCCCATAAAAAGCTTTTGGTCGAGCCCTGCCACTCGTAAAGCAAAATTTTCTCTCAAGAACACACCCTGCCATGGCATTAATATTGTTTTGATACTTCACAATAGATGTATTTTAAACATGTATTTTTCTGCAATTTAGTAAGATTTGTTAAATATAGTAAAGCTATTATTACTAATACATACAGCCAGCTCGGTTATTTCATCCAGAGACTGAAGTTTCGTTCTTTTTAGAACTCATCAGTCTGGAATAGGAAGTAACCAAGCTGGAGTCAGGTGTCATCTTATAGAAGCTAAGAGTTCCAAAAAAAAAGGTAGCTAATATAAAATTATCACACCAGCAAGAGACAGCAGCAATGGTACGGTACACTAACTGAATTTAAGGTCACGCTTGGATATTAAGCAGTAAGTAACTTGGTGCGTTTAGTCCATGTATTTCTAATCAAAGCAACAATGATCATTTTCTTAGGATGTGTTTGAGGAAGCTGTTTCAACCTTTAAGGGTCATTCTAAAAAAACATAGGCTTTTGAAGTTGAAATTAAAAAAAAAAAAAATCTTTCAATTTTGTTTTCAATTACTTCATATCGCACCTTTTATAACTCTCACATAGTAGGTCAAATTCCTTTAAAATTATTTTGTCACTTTCTTTTGCAATTAAAATTTTGGAGGTATACGATGGGTACATACATGTAATGGATAAAACTTAGATACTTTTTATAAATATACACATTAAGTTTTCATAGGTTTAATTAGTTACCTAGTGCACTGCCTTCATTCTAAATGCTTTATTGCGTTTTTTGAAATTATTGACAATTGGTTCATTTCTAATTAAATGTTCAAAAATTTTTGAAGAATTTTCACTAAATAACCTGTATGCTGTATTAGGACTAATTTTCGTAAAAGTTGTACTCTCCATCATATACATTGCTTATCCTCCATTACATCTAAACTGAAACGGATGATTCAAATAGTTGTTTCCATTTAGGGTTCACGCATCCATGTGTTGTTTAGAATTTACTAAAATATGGAATTTCCAATTAACTAAGAAAGAAAAAAAAAAAAAAAAAAAAAACAGTATGTAAGCAATTCTTGCCTTTTAAAATCAAGAACAGAGGACTTGCAAATCTATAGACCAATTTGACTTGAGAAAGAATAATGCTGGATTAAATTCACACTATGATTTTTAAGACTTGAAACTCCTATCTGTAATTCTAAATCTCTGTAATAAGCTCACAAATTTTATAACTGTAGGAAATTTTTCTATTTAATTAGATTAAATGAAAAAGTACGTAGGAGGAAATGTGTTGCGACATGTAACGGAGATTCATTGAAAAAAGCAATTAAAAATATTATTAATTTGTATTAATCATTGTTTAAAATTTGTTATTTTCCTAAATCTCATAAAAAATTGTTTTAAAATAAATATTTTTAAAACTAGCTATATACTCTGAACCTAATAAAATGCTTTTTTTTTTCCAAACTGACCCTCATGCCTATTGAGTGCTTTAAAGGGCTTAAGCAATGACAGGTCACAGATTGTAGAGCATGCTTTCTGTGACTTGAAACTTTTTATTCATATTTTTTGTATTTAAGAAAAGAAACAGATACCAAATGCAGTCAAATATCTTAATCATTGCTATTTTAGTGCTGTTCAAAAATACTGTTTGTAAAATGAAATCTCAGTTAGGTAATTTTAGTTTTAAGTTTGTTAGTACTTTACATGTTACAACTTCTTTTGTATTGCAAGATTTCCCTTTATTTAAGAAAGTACAGAGGTGTTACATTTCCATAAAATTTTCAAGGAAGATTTCAATCGTGATGATCTAGTGGTGACGGATCATTTCTTAAATTGTCATTTTTATAAAATTTATTTGCTCTGTATCTGGAGGCGACCTCCAATTTTTACTTTAGGAACAAGTACATCGGTCTGGTTCAGCTAGGTAGAGTTGTTTTATTAGATTAAATAAAATACCACAAAAGGATTTTCCTTTTATTGATCACTGTCTAGTGATCAGTGAGCTCAAATAAGACCTAGAGAGAGGATCCAATGGTAGAAACTTGAATGCGCTTGGTGAGAGGAGGGTAGAGCAGGAGTCCAGATTTGTCAGATGATCGCCTTTGCATAGGTCTTGTGATTTTCGCTGCTGTTTCTGTGCTATTAAGGTTGCCAAAAAATAGCCAGATTTTAATTCTTACATTACATAAAAATAAAGAATGATGTTGTGCAATGATGTATATATTCAGTAGACTGATAGAATCACTCAGTTAAAAACTAGTTGTTTAATGATTTAGGGCGAATGAATTATTTAAAATTATTTTTTAACAATTGCAAGTATAGCATAGACTGTAATGCTAAAAGTGGTAATTAAGACTAAAAGGGGGGGGGAGGGCAGTTTTCTAGATTTCCAGGTTACATAGCTTAGCATTCAGGCTCGGGGCTATCCGCTATATGGTAAACCAATTCATATCTATGGCAGTGATTCTCCGGTAAGTTGAATTATAACTTTGACAATGTTTACCTCTTTTTTTTGGGGGGGGGGGGGGGGGGGGAATTTAATTAACAGCAAAGTGTTATTGGAGCGGATTAAGGTTGTGTGGAATACTATAAGAAAGAGATATATAATCATATGAAAGAGAGTTTAATTCTTCTAACTCACTTCAGAGCCAGATACTTTGCTTATTAAAATGAAGTAAACATTGTCAAGAACATAGCTCAAATTGCCAAAAGAGCACTATACTTGATCTTAAAATTTAACCACTAGATGATACCAACGGAATCTATATGTTGTACACAAGCAAAAGAAATTCAGAATATTAAGCTCATGGGCAAAAACATTCTCTTGAAAGCAGGGTCTGAGCCAAAATTGCTTAAACTGCATTAATTGCACTCAACTGCTTTGAAGTTCATAATGGTGTTTCTTTGGCAATTTATAAACTAATTAAAAATTGTGGATTTTCTCTGAATAGAAGCCAGAAGAGAAGTGTTTTGGTTAGCTTAGGTAAGAAACACAACATAAACTAAGAACAAAAAATAAATAGCTTTATTATATGTAAAGTTCATTTTTTAACATAGAAAATTGTGTCCTATTTTGTGTAGAAGTTCAAAAACACGTATTGTTCTAGGATAAATAAATATATCCACATTCACATAAATCACATATTAAATAAAATTTAAATATTTGATGAGTAAAATACAATCATCTTGAATAGACTTCCCAGTAACAAAAACCAATAGAAAAACTGCATAGTTCGATTTAACAACACTTTTTCTTCTTTTCAACGACACCAAGTTTAATTTCATGTTTTGGTTTTTCTATTGGTGCTTTCTTTGGCAGTTTTATAGCTGTAAAATTAAAAAAAAAAACTTAAGGTGGTAATCTTGCAGTCAATTTTATACAATTGAACCTTGTTGAGACGAACTCTAAGGGACCTTTAAAATCAATTCGTCTGAACCATAGTTGTCTTATCCGAACAACAATAAGTAACAAATAATAGGATGGGATTGGAAACATGGTTCATCTAAGCAGTAATTCATCTTAAGTGTGTTCGAATTAACAAGGTTCAACTGTATTTTACATAAATATTTGCACAATATTTACACGTAGTATCAAGATAAAAGTAATTACTACCACTTTGCAAAAAAAAAAAAAAAAAATTGCACAAAAATAGGACTTTTCTTTCAGGACAATTTTTTTAGAACAAACTATACTTTTAAATGCAAAAAAAAGTTCATAAAACAATTTTCTCTCTCTTTATATATATAAGGCATAGAAAAGCAAAGAGATATAAGTGGACATTTCAAAATTTTGAGCCAAAAATTAAGGGCAAAAAAAGTTTAAACCTTGTGTAGCATTTCATTGAAAACTTTTTCGAAACTATGCTGTAAAGCAGCACCAACCAAGATTTCTATTACTATCTTTTGCCCCAAAAGAGATGTTCTCTTACTATCTGTACTAGTTTTCCTCAAAATTACTATTGGGACTTTTTATTGAGATTGAGATTTACATCCTTTTGCTTCTCCCTGCCCCATATTCTCAAAAATAGTTTATAGGGTGTGGCACTCTGTCACCTTCCTACTTCTATCCAGGTGAAACATGCTTCATGTTTTTAACTTTTTTCATGTTTTTAATGAAATAGAATTAAACCTACTTTGTCTTGAAATTGCCTGTCTCAAACAGGTCTTTAGTACAAAAAATTTTGAGCTACCTTGCATTTTTAATAAAAATTCAGGGTTTCCCCCACACAATTATCAAATTGTAAAACATATTTATTGCTTCATATAAGATTATATTGCAGTAAAACCTCCTGAACTAATAGGGGGATCCAGGTCGTTTGAACTAAGGGAAGTATGGATCAAACAAAAGAACCTATAAACTCAGAAAAGGTACATAAATGGCTTGAATTAGTAAAAAGTGCATTTTGAATTCAAGGGAATGATACTTAAAACTGTATAAGCGAAAGTTACAAAAATATAAAATATGGCCTGCAAAAGTACATTATTGTGCTAACTTGCTTTTTGCTCATACAGTATGTACATCGAACAGCTGTCTGGATTAAGCAAAGTCTAGTTTATAAAGGTCTGAATTAATAAGGGTTGACTGTAATTCCATTTTATTATTTAAAACAAAAACACATACATTTTTCTCAAAACCTGTACATCTCAAATTATGGCTAGTCACTTTTGTGCTTGAGCCTTAGCAATCACTATCAACAGCAGAAATCTCTTTCTTTTATCGATTCGCACTCTCCTCTGAAACTCATTGAAGGATTTAATAAAATTAGAAAGCATGTAATTACAGCTGTTTTCTGCTGTAGATAGCAATCACTATCAACAGCAGAAATCTCTTTCTTTTATTGACTCGCACTCTCCTCTGCAACTCTTTGATGGATTTAATAAAATTAGAAAGCATGTAATTACAGCTGTTTTCTGCTGTTGAGAGCAATCACTATCAACATCTCTTTCTTATATCGACTCGCACTCTCCGCTGAAACTCATTGAAGGGTTCAATAAAATTAGAAAGCATGTAATTACAGTTCACCATAAGGGACGGATACGAGGGAGGGGCAATCGCCCCCTATTGCTCCTCCTTTGAGGAACTCTCCACCAGTAAATTTTCCATATTGAAGTTCAAAAAACTTTATTTTAGACCAGTTTTCATAATGTTGAAGGAAGGAAGTTTGTGCTCTTTCTCAGAAATGTTTCAGAATAGAAGTCTGGAACAAATGTATGATTAATATTTGTAAACTTAGTATACACAGTAAAAAGGGGGTAATACAAATTAATCACACCTCCCTTGAAGAATTTCTGGATCTGTCCTTGTTAATCACACATTTAAATGCTCAATATTAATGCAGAAGAGTTTATCCAAATTTTATTTTGGTTCGTTCATTTTTAACAGGTCCCTCTAAAGCTCTATCTCGAAATCTCATTTTGTATTATCTGTCCTTCCCGGGAAATTACAGATCGATAGTTAGAAAATGTTTTTTAATGAATCTACAAAAATGTTTTTTGAAAACCATGATATGGCTTCAAAAATCCATTCGATATCACATATTTTGGAGATATCACTGGCTCTACTTCTGTCGCTCAGAAGTATTTGCACTTTTTTAACACAAGCTCATTTGAAAAGGTGAATGAACATACTTTGGAGAAAAACAAAAACATGATGGAGTGAAGCCAGAAAAATCAAAACGGAAAGTGGCAAAAGATGATATTGTCCACGTTTTGAGTTCAAAAATTTTATCATTGACTAGGAATGAAATTTTTTAAAAATGAATATTACTTTTTCTCAGTAATAAAAAAAAAGGAGAAAATCAATGTATTGAAGCACAAATTGCATATGTGTTGCAATACCTGCACTTTAATTATTTACATTCCAACTTTATATTATAATAAAGCAATTCGTTGAAAACCTTTGAGCATGTGTCAGCAATATGACATATGCTCAAAGTTAGCTTTATTTTTATTAAAGCTTTGAGCTTTACTAAAACTAAAGCTTCCAAGAGTTAAAAAAACTTTTTAAAGAGGACAAATGTAGAGAATTTTCTAATCGAAAAATAATTAATCAGTTAGCTGCAGTAAAAAAGATGCTTTCTTAATTTCTGTAAAATAAAGAAAGAAATGCAAAAGTAATTGAGAGAGAGATTACAACTTATCTTTAGAGGCAAATTCTAAAGATGGAGTTAGGAATGAAAACATTTTCTGCGTTAATTTTGAAAGAACATCATACAGTACAAAAATAAAATTCTTTTTTGGAATAAAAAATAAAAAAAACATTTATTGCTCTTACCTATTTCTTTAAATAATTCATGAATATTTACTGCTGTTAAAGCACTGGTTTCAACAAAAGCGGCATTCACAGAATTTGCATATTCTTTAGCTTCTGTTCATGAAAATGAAAAGTGTTAGTTCAAATTAGTAGTTAAAAAAAGCAAAGCAAGTTTGGAAAAAGTTTAAGTATAGAAAATTAAAAAGTATAACTGGAAAAAAAATCAATATTTTTATATGAAAGTATGTCAGAGAATTCAGGAGCACATAAGCAAAATATTAGAGCCAGCGGTACACAACGCTTCGATTTCGAGCCCATTTTGAGTAGATAGCGGCAATAATTTGAATCTTGATTTCTGTCTGAGCAGAATTAATAAACAATTTCTGGAATAAAACTTGATTCTAAATCAAGTTATTTGACAATTTTCCAAAATTTTCATAGCCACTAAAGCTTTTTATAATCACTTTTTTATGTAATTTTAAAACAAGCGACACACTTGTGTATGAAAATATTAAGTATATATATTCAGATAATATAAATTCAGTCCTAAAGAACAAA